>JABJVP010000131.1:22458926-22473797 GCA_026770825.1 Brienomyrus longianalis
GTCAATTTCTGGGTTCAATACCAAGTTGAAGTCTCCTCCTATAATGAGTGTGGTGTCCGAGTGATCAGAAAGTGAAGAAAGCATGAAAAAAATTAGGGGTCATCAACGTTCGGTCCATATACACTAGCAAGGCAGAAATTCATATTTTGAATAGTTAAATTAAGTATTATAAATCTACCTTCTGTATCTATCATAGTGTTGCTAATGGTGCAGTTTATCCTATCCACAGTACTGTACGTGTGAGGGAACTGTGGGAAGGTATGTATGTGTTCACATGTTTTGGCCATATGAGTCTCTTGTAGAAAGACAATGTCTGCCTACAAATCATTTAACCGATTAGCAATTTTTAGCCTTTTTTCCTGGAACCAATTCCACATACATTCTATGTGACAAATCTTAGTGTAGACATACATACATACATTTTCCAAACTGCTTATCCTACTGGGTTGTGGGGGGTCCGGAGCCTATCCCGGAAGCAATGGGCACGATGGCAGGGAACAACCCAGGATGGGGGGCCAGCCCATCGCAGGGCACACTCACACACCATTCACGCACACATTCATATCTACGGGCAATTTAGCAAGTCCGATTAGCCTGAGCATGTTTTTGGACTGTGGGGGGAAACCGGAGTACCCGGAGGAGATCCCACAATGACATGGGGAGAACATGCAAACTCCACACACATGTGACCCAGGCGGGGTCTCGAACCCGGGTCCCAGAGGTGTGAGACAACAGTGCTAACCACTGCACCACCATGCCGCCTCCACGATGCTACCATGTCCAAGCTAAAAGGTATGGTGCATGCACTTACTACTGTATGTGCTCCGATGATATCGCTGAGATAAAAACTACTACCAAGGACCTCTCATCTTACGTAACCAGGCTGGAAAATTAGGTCGTTGCACATCTCTGTCTCTGGGTTCACAGTTCTCGAGCCTGATCCTCCAATCAGCTGTGAACCACCAAATCTCACTGAGATTGCACGGGTATCTGTGGTAACTGGAATGAACTTCTCCAGGCTGGTGGTAAGGCTGTCCTCCTCATATTGCAGGCAATCTTTGCTTCCATTTGGGAGTCAGGCGTCATCCCAACTGACTGAAAAACGGGACTTGTAGTCCCCCTCTGGAAAGGAAAGGGTGATCACCTGGATTGTGGCAACTACAGGGGGATAGCCGAATAAGATCCTTGCTAGCGTAATCCATAACAGGATCTGTGAACACTGGCTTGCCCGTCAATGACCAGAGCAGTCTGGTTTTACGCCTAAGAAGTCTACCATTGTCCTATCCTGGCACTGAGGGTCCTCATCGAGAACAAACGCAAATATTGGCAGAAGTTCTTTGAAGCCTTAATCGATTTTTGTAAAGCATTTGACTCAGTTGATTGAGTTTCCCTGTAGGACATTCTGAGACTTCGCGGCATCCACCTAAAGTTGCTGAACATCATACACTGTTACTGTGAGTGATGTGCAGAGTGGAGGGAGAAACTTCACGTTCTTCCCAGCTTATTCTGGGGCTTGCCAGGGATGTGTTCTTTTTCCTACTCTGTTCAGTGCTTGTATGGACTGGATGTTGGGCAGGGTCGTGGGGTCCAGCAGCTGTGGGAAATCGATTGGTGAAGAAAGATTTACTGATCTTGACTTTGCCGACGATGCTGTGATCTTAGCGGAGTCAATGGAGGCTCTGATCGGAGCTCTCGAGAAACTGAGCGAGGAGTCTGAATGTCTGGGATTGCAGGTGTCCTGGATAACGACCAAGATCCAGGCATTTAATGACTTCTTAGGCATAACCATCAGTAGTGTGTCTGTCTGCTGGGAGAATGTTTACCTTGTCAAGAGATTTGCTTATCTCGGCACGAAATTCATTTCTCTCGTGACTCATGTCTTCCTATGAAATCAGCAAGCTGATTGGGAGTGCATGGGGGTCATGTGGTCGATGGGAAGGGGTGTGTGGCGCTCCCAATATCTATGCAAGAGGATGAAAGTCCAAGTCTTTACAGCCCGGGTACTCCCTGTCTTAGGTAGATGATGTTCTCGTGTTTTTTTTCACTGAAATAAACATCCATTTCCTCGAGCAAAAAGCGATCTGTCTTACTGGGCAAATGCGCTATTGTAATAGCAATCCACCATAGATGATGCAGTGCTGCTTTCTGAAGATGAGGTGATGTGCCATTACAATTGCTTTGTTGCTTGTTACATCCAAAACTCAGAGAGTTAGGACAGCGTTTTTGTGCCTTGTGCTGGCACTAAGTCTGTTTTTTCCGTCATGGAATTAGCAAAATTGATTTGGACATGCCCAATTATGTTAGTTGCGCTTTGTGCTTTACCGTTTTTGTTAGATTGTCAAAATAAAGCGTTTTTAAAATCTCTTTTACTTGGGCTAAGTAGCTGCAACAGTAAAAAAGAAAGCACTTAATTATTGTTTTCGCTGACTGCAGTAAGGAAATGGTATTTTAAAGGGATTTTTAAAATAATAAACATTTCAGATCTCAGAAAAGTATGTGTAATTCACATACCAAATTTCATCAAAAATAGGAATGAAAAAACTTGTTTTAATATTTTTTTTTTTATTAAAATGGAATGAATCTGGAGGTGGCATGGTGGTGCAGTGGTTAGCACTGTTGCCTCACACCTCTGGGATCCGGGTTCGAGTCTCCGCCTGGGTCACATGTGTGTGAAGTTTGCATGTTCTCCCCATGTTGTCGTGGGGTTTCCTCCGGGTACTCCGGTTTTCCCCCCCACTGCAATTAAATTGCAATGTCAAGAAAAAGCCTAGATCCTTATGACATGTATTTATTTTCTCTTAAATTTTATGTATGTATGTTTATTTTCAGTGTAATTTGCACTTTAATTTATGATGTTTAGAAATCATAAATTATAATTTAGTGTATTTATCCTGTGAAATATTCTTTGATGTATAACGCTATTTAAATTTACAATCATATGATATTTATATACACACACATACACACACTCACACTAGAAACAAAATATTGTTTCAAGACTTTAATATTCTCATATAAAAATATGTTTGCCAGTGTCTTCAGTGAAAACATCCAAAATTAAATCATTTGTTGTGTACAAGACCGATAACTCTACACGTGGATTTTGTGTTGTGCAATGTGTCTTTCTCCACACCCATTGTGGAGGAATGCCATTGAGATATTTCATTGTGTGGCTGTGTTTGTAGTTTGAAAATGTTTGTGCCCTTGCCAGAAGATTGGATAGTCCACAATGGCAGTGAAATGATTCCCAAATGTCTCCACAAACTGGTGCAGTATACTGACCAGTGCACCAGTGGAGATCCTGTTGAACCCTCTCATCCACTTCCTCTGCTGCCTTGTACCCAGTCTCCTGAACCAATATGCAAATATCTCTATGTCTGTCACATTAACTTCATTGTGGCCCAAAAGCAAAGATGGCATCCAGTCAGGATGTGTGTCCAAGCATTTCATATGTTGGTTTTCCTGTAAAGCAGTAGTTTTGTAGGTCATATTCAATGAGGGAAATCTTCAGAGCATTACAACAACATCTCATGCTGACAGAAGAACTAAACGAAATTCCCCGACAAGGCGCAAAATATGAAATATTTTATGAATTATTACTCTAAGTAGTAAATGCAATATCCCTGAGCAATTGTTATGGTTTTACATTTGCTTGTTCTTCTGATTTCACCCATTGCTCCACACACTCACAAAAACAAAAAGAACCAGTTCATACAGTCCTATCTTTGTGGTGACTCTACATTCATTTCTATGGCCATATCCCTAACCCTACCTATGATAGCCCTGACCCTTCAGCCATTTGGCTGAACAGCATCCAAACCTGTTAGAATCTTACATACCTGGATCATGTCCCCCTTCAGTCTTCTTTGCTCGAGGCTGAACAGATTGATCTCAGCTAATCTCTCCTCATAAGACATTCCGCTAAGACCAGGAATTATTCTTGTAGCCCTACGTTGAATCCTACCATGGCAACAGTATGCTTTTTATGGTACTGCACACAATATTCTAGGAGGGGTCTGACCAAGGAATTGCAGAGGAATCTTAGCATCACCTCCCTTGACTTAAACCCCATACACCTAGAGATGTAGCCCAACATCATATTGGCCTTTTTAATTGCTTCCCCTCACTATGAGAGTCGGCATTGAAGCATCAACATACACATAAGGTCTTTGTCATAATGAGCTACCTTTATTTCAGTGGAACCCATAAAATGTCTGTACTTTACATTTCTGCTCCCTGCATGGATTACCTTACATTTATCCACATTAAATTTTATTTACAGTACCAAGTATCAGCTCAGTCGCTAATTAAATCAAGATACCGTTGTAACTTCTGTGCTGCTGCTTCAGTATCTGCTATACCACCCACCTTGGTATCGTCTGCAAATTAATCAGTTTACTGTATATATTCGTGTCAATTTCATTCATGTAAATTAGGAACAACAGTTGTCCGAAAATTGAACCCGGCATTACCCCACTGTAAACGCAGGCTCACTGTAATTTTGTGCGTCTAATAACTACCTGATGCTTCCTGTCTGTTAACCAGTTTTCAATCCAAACTGCTACCGTTCCTAAAATCCCTGCAGCTTTGAGCTTAAGCAAGAGCCTTTTGTGGGGGACAACTTCAAAGACCTTCTGGAAATCTAAGTAGATCACATCGTAAGCCAAAAGTTTTGTGATCAGTTTCTCTCATAGGTTCCTCAAAGAACTTAAGTAGATTAGTTAAAGAGGATCTACCTCTGCTAATTCCATGTTGGCTATCCCTCAGAATGTTATATGAATCCAGGAAGTCTATCATTTTCATTTGGAGTATAGTTTCCATTAATTTTCCAATTATTCAAGTTAAACTAGTTAGCCTATAGTTTGCTGTAGGCTACTTCTATCTCCTTATTTGAATATAGGTGGCAAATAATATCCCTCATCTTTTTAAAAACTATAAGTAAGATGTCATCAGGGCCTTGCAATTTATTTATTTTGAGCTTAGCTAGGCTTTGTAGCACATCAGCTTCAGTTAAACATCTATTAGTCATAGACAACGCTGGATTAGTAATAAGATTCGGTATGTTACTCCTGTCCTCTATATTGAACTCTAGTGTAGAACAATCGTTAAACTCATTAAGTATATCAATTTCATTTTCAATTATAAGACCCTTACTATGCTACAGATTTAAGCTTTT
Organism: Brienomyrus longianalis; assembly: GCA_026770825.1. Lineage (NCBI taxonomy): Eukaryota > Metazoa > Chordata > Actinopteri > Osteoglossiformes > Mormyridae > Brienomyrus > Brienomyrus longianalis. Next base: position 22,464,103 of record JABJVP010000131.1, read on the forward strand.
AGAGCTCTTTTGGAGATAAAATATTGGAGGAAACTTTTAATGTCATTCTTAGCTTCGATGCAATTTTCCTTTTTACATTCCTCTTAGTGAGTCTAATATTATTTTATAACTCAAGCTGTAGACTTAGATACTCCTGCTTTATTCTGAAATAATTTATTTTACATTTGTGGAACAGAGCCCTTTCCTTCTTGACTTTTTTCTTCATTTGCATAGTAAACCACTTTGGTTGCAGTTCCCTAGATTTAGTTTTGCTGGAAACATGTATGAAGTCCTTTTGCACTTGCAATAATGTGAAAGATTCCCATGCCTGTTCAACAGTTTTGCTGTTTAATTCCATCCAGTTTACACTTTGTAATTTCAGTCTCATACCATTAAAGCTACCCTTCCTAACACTATATATTTCACATGTCACAGCATAGCCAGGCATGGCTGAAGGGGACCAGAATGCAAGGCAACTCGATGGGGTTATTGCTGATACACAAGGTTAATGAACACAATTGAGAGAACACAGACACTGCTGCCAGCAACAACAACATGACAACTACAGTATACTGACAGGACATCACGTACATTGGCAACCACAACATTGAGCACTACCACATGCAACTAATGGTCAAATCAGTCAGGGTCTACACCATCACATGTAAAGAGTAAATCACATGTGGAGTGCATGAGGGCAATGAGGGCATGATAATTGGTAATTACAAGACACACTACAGTAACTCATTAGGTAGACGTGACTTCGCCCCCTCCTGGGTCACAGTGAAAGCAGGCAACCCCTCTGAGGCGGCAGGTTAATTGCTGTAGTCTGCCTTGGGTTCCCGGATTACTGTGGTGGCCTCAGGATAGAAAAAAACAACTGGACAGATGACAAGACAAGAGACAGGATATGACCAGTGACAGGGCTCCACTGCCTGGCAGGTACCCTTTTCTGGGAGGTGTGAACTGGTTAGAATACAGTTGGCATCCACCTAGGGTCTCCAGATTGCCAGTCTGTGGAGGTCTTGGAACTGGAGACAGGACTGGGAGTAGAAACAAAATATGAATATGTTACTGGGGCCTAGAGACAGGACTGGGAAGACTGGGCAGGTAACAGAGTCCTTGAGCCAGGATGGGAAGTTGAGATGGACAGGAGTCAGGAACCTAGAAGACAGCGATCAGAGTAAAACCTGAAGGATAGAGGCCAGCGTAGAACCTGAACAGGTCAATGACAATAGGATTCGACTGGAAACAGGGCCAGAGATGACAGGACTGGACTAAAGACAGAGTTGGCAGTGACAGGCCTGGGCTGGAGACAGCACTGAACTAGAGCAGGGGAATTCAACTAAAATTTAAGGAGGTTCCGAAAATTTCTTGAAGCAAAGGTCCGGAAGATCATAATGTCTAACTATTGCATTGTGTGATGTATATTTAAGTAGCCTATTAGTAATATCAACATTACATTACAATACCTGACTGTCAAATCAAATTAATTCAGTACAATTCAAAAACTTTTTGACAATATTTTTGTCATGTGATGGAGAACTTCGACCAGCTGTCTGAAGTGAGATTTTCAATTTGAGATGTCTGCACACATATGTAACAGTTCTTACCTTGTAAATAGTCTGCTTTTGTATTTAACCGTGTAAATACACTTTTGAGGTAGCTAATTTTAGGTTTATAATGGAATGATATAGATTTGCCGTACGATTTCCTGCATGAATCTGAAATCGTGTCTGTCATGCCAGATGCTTGAGATAGCAGTACTAAATGACTATGCAGAAAATCAAATATTTATCTGCGATGGGCTGGCCCCCCATCCTGGGTTGTTCCCTGCCTCGTGCCCATTGCTTTTGGGATAGGTTCCGGACCCCCCACAACCCAGTAGGATAAGTGGTTTGGAAAATGGATGGATGGATAGCATTACATTCCTCCCAGTTTGAATACAAAAGATGCACTATCCACACTGTATTAGTTGGTCATCACAATGCAAAAGTCTAATCAGGACTATGTTCATATTATCGCCGAAGACTTTAATCAGGGTAACCTGAAGACAGTTCTACCACATTATTACCCACATGTGGACTTTTCAACCAAGGGAGAAAACACATTAGAGCGGGTTACACAAACATCGAATGGGCAATCCTAGAAATTCTCTGTTATGCTAATTCCAGCATACAGGCCACTGAGGATGCTGTAAAGCGCTTTGAGATGATGTAATGTGATACTGCGCTATACAAAAATAAATTTGTTTGTTTGTTTGTTTGTATAACAAAGCCATTTGTGAAGTAGATAAGAATTTGGCTAGAGGGAGCAGTTTCAGCACTTCAGAAATGTTCTGAATGCACAGAATGGACTGTGTTCAGGAAAGCTTCTATTGTAAGACAACACTTCAATCTTGGGCAGTACGCTGAATCTGTGACCGGATTCATATGCAAGTGTCTGACTGATGCGGCCATCATCAAAAATATTACCACATGGTGCCAACAAAAAACCTTGGCTCACCGGTGAGGTACCTGCACTCAAAAGTCTGACGATAAAGATGGTCATAGATCTGCATCTAGCTAACTTGAACCGGGGCGTGAGAGCACAAAAGAATGCTTATGCACAGAAAATCCAGGGTCACTTTCCTGACTCACAAGACCCCAGATGCTGGGGGTAAGGCATACAGTTAATCACAGATTACAGCTACCCTGCACCACCTTGTGATGATAACATTGATTTCCTCAGTACACTTGACATCTACCTCAGTTTGAAGCTGTAGGTACTGACAGTATTGCAGAGGGTGTACTGAGGGAATGTGCTGACCAACTGACACATGTTCTTACAGACATTTATAATATCTCCCTGAGGCAAGCCATCGTACCCCTGTGCTTCAAGGCCACTACTATCATACCACTGCCAACGAAGTCACCAGCATCAACGCTCAATGAATATCGCCCTATAGCACTCACTCCCATCGTGATGAAATGTTTTAACTACAGTACACTCACCTAACAACACACATCATGCTGACCTATTGGGACTTTTGGGACGACTGAATTCCTGAACAGACACACAAATAATTTGAATAAAATTTTGGGAAGTCAGTTTATTAAAATGCTGCTATCTATGTGCATTACTTTAATGTTTCCTGTCTAAGTTTATTCTCTTTTCCCTCCTACACTCTGCAATACTGTAACAACAAAGTGCAATATTCATTGTAATGCAGAATACTCTCTTTATTTTATACTGTCTAAACTGTCTGTCTGTCTGTTCATTATGTTTATCTGCTGTTGTATACCATGTTGTATACCATGCCGCCCCCTATACCATGCATCTTATGTCTAAATTTATATATTGAGCCGGGATAAATGCAATTTCGTTCAGCTATTGCCTCCTTGCTGGATAGTCTGAATGACAATGAAGGTCCATTCAAGTTCATCCTTATCAAGTTCTTTATCAAGCTAACGGTATGAACTGTCTGAAACCACTCTTTTCTATGCAAAAGAAATAATTTTTTGGTTATTCTGGTGTTGGTGGACCGATCCCAAAACCACATGTATTCATCATCTGGAGAATACAATTAATAATGCTAATTCCATTTTTGCAAATGAGATTGGAGAGAATTCCAGTATTCTCCCTATACTACCTTGGGTTTTCTAACTTGTGATAAGTCAAAAAGTATTTCATGGATTTTTTTACTGCTTCACATAACATTATATAACATTATAAAAAAGATTATATAGAAAATCTGTACCTGGTTTCATTTTCAGACAAATTGTAACAATGCTAGGTGGCAGCAAAGGAAGGAAACAGGCAGCTGCAGAAAACACTTTATCTCATAAATACAGTCACTCTAAAAGTATTTAACAGACCTTTCTCAATCTTCACACAAGCATTGCTGGCTTCAAACTGGGGGTCGGATATTCATAAAGTGTTTATATTTTTTTCAGCCCCCCAAAAAGCAGTTTGGTAGCTGGTCATTGAAATTTATTATGCCCCCCCCTTTTAGTCTGTGACATTTAATGTATCTTAGCTCTAGAGTCCTAGTCCTCAGTGGTGGTACTTGAAAGTAAAGGCACTGGCAGAGATCTTGTGAATCTGATTATACTCCGTATGTTTACATGCACACTAAGAAATCAAAAATTGTGTTAGTCCTACTAAAAGCAGACATTTCAAGTCCATGTAAACAGGTTAGTCTGACTGAAATTATACTAAATCAAATTTCTTGAAGTCGGACTAAGACACCGAAATGTGATTGGGAGTCGATTTACTCCTGCATATATACATTCAATCGAACTGAAACTGACCTAGGTGCTCTGTTCATGCTCCACAGTCCCCCCCCCCCAGGCTTTTACCTCGAAATATCATAAGAAGCACAGAGCATAGCAGAGAACATACAGAATGTACGTAAAGCTGTAAAGCTGTCCAATTTACGGTTCATCTAAAGGGCCAACAGGTACTGTAGTTTTGGTACTTCAAAAACGTACCAAAAATACGGTACTTTAAGTGTTGGTTTTCCACGGGCATAAAAACTGGTACCATCATAATGCGATACAGTTGCTTATGGAAAATTAATGAAAATGAGCAGTTGATGAAAAGTAAATGCTGAAATATCAAGGAATTTCCTTCTATGCATACAATTTGGTTGGTAAAAAGGGATCTAAGAGAGATGGTTATGATTTACTTGGTTTCTTCATTTACTTTCTTCAGTGGAATTGGTCAAGGAAAACAGGGATAATTGTATCAGAATGCAACTTTTCAATAAATATATTATTATAATTCCAGTAAGTGTGTAGAGCAAAGTATAATATGAATGAATCTCCACCCCTCATTTCTGTCTAATTGTTTATGGAAGGAACAACATGCTACAAAGGTGCGTATGTACGCCCACAGAGGGTAGCAATGAAAAGAAATCTGTGTTTATTTGCAATTCTTTTAAGTACTATACTCAAGGGAGAATGAACGCAGAATTTTATGTAAATAGCCCATAAGCCGATTACTGGCCAGGCAGCCACACAGCAATATAACTTATTTTATGGTCTCCCAATTTTTCTGCTGGATGAGATAATGAAAGTATTACTGCATTACTATCACATTAAGTTGTTTCCTATGACACAGGCCATAAATCTGCATTTCCCACTGTGTGTGATTTAATTCGTCCTGAAGTGATTGAGATCATCACTTCCTATGCAAAAAGCAATGTTAAAAATAATCTCTATATATTAATATATATATGATAAATGAAGACATTCTGAAATAATTTAAAGCATGTATGAAAATGAAAAGCAAGTTTAACTAATCATAGCATTATATTCACAACTACATTTACTTTAATAGTTGTTTTCATCCAAAATGTAGAAGTGAACCAAATAGCACATTAACTGAGGAAAATATACATTAAGTATATATAAGTGGTCCTGTCCACAAAAGTAAGGCCATAACTCCTCACTGTATGTTTTATTTTACCATAACAATGATAACTGCAAAATCATGAAGGCAACATGAAGAAACATATGGCAAGTGAGTGAATACCTGCCTATTGTTAGGTAAGTGACACAAGGCCACTATGATAAAATCAGCAATGGCTAGGAAGTTGTGTCAGGTGCTGAAATTTATGAATTCTATAAGTTAAGGCAAGGAACCACACTGAATGCAGTATCCAGATTTAAATAAATATAGCAAGGAAAGCAAGGGATTTAATTGATGTAAATAAGACAAAAGATCAAAGACCATGATGACAACAGCAGAATTACTACTTTGACAATGCAGTCTGGATTTGGTATCATTTGTGCTTTATTAACAAGATGTCACTGATGTAATCAAACAAGTGATAATTGATAATTATGTGATATTAGTGACAAATGAAAGATCAGAGAGCATCACAATCCCTTCATAAGTCATACACGTCCATGAACTGCAGACTGACAGTCTCTGCTCTTTATACATAGCTGACTCTTTTCATCCAAGTAAGTGGTTCATGATTGAGAACCAGCTGTGTTAATGAGAGGGGGAGAGACTGTATTGGGCCTGGTGCTAAAACATGTCTTTTTTTCTTGTTTGATATTCTTTTCCTCTCTCCACTGCTTTGTATATTATTTGTCAAGATAGACATCACATACATTGTGTGCACAATTATTATGCAAGTGAGTATTTTGAACATATCGACATTGACCATCATTTTTATGCATATTTCCCAAATGCAAGCTGTATAAACCTGAGTGCTTATTGGTTTTGAGCATACCAGGTGATGTGTATTTGTGTAATGAAGGAGGGTGTGGCCTAAGGAGATCAACACCCTATATCAAGGTGTGCATAACTATTAGGCAGATTCTTGTCCTCAGGCAAAATGGGCCGAACAAGAAATTTTACTGACTCTGAAAAGTCCAAAATCGTAAAAAGTCTTTCAGAGGGATGCAGCAGTCTTGAAATTGCTCAGATATTGGGGCGTGACGACAGAACCATCAAACATTTTGTTGCAAATACTGTAGCAAACAGGGTCACAAGAAACGTATTGAGAAAAAAAGACAGAAATTAACTGCCAAAGATTTGAGAAGAATCAAACGTGAAGCTACCAGAAACCCATTATCCTCCAGTGCTGCCATATTCCAGAACTGCAACCTACCCGGAGTGTCCAGAAGTACAACGGGTTCAGTGCTTAGAGACATGGCCAAGGTAAGGAAGGCTGAAACCCGACCACCACTGAACAAAACACACAAGTTGAAACGTCAAAACTGGGCCAAGAAATATGTGAAGACAGATTTTTCAAAGGTTTTATCGACTGATGAGATGAGAGTGACTCTTGATGGACCAGATGGATGGGCCCGTGGCTGGATCAGTAACGGACACAGAGCTCCACGTCGACTCAGACGCCAGCAAGGTGGAGGCGGGGTACTGGTATGGGCTGGTATTATTAAAGATGAGCTAGTTGGACATTTCCGGGTTGAAGATGGCCTCAAAATGAACTCCAAAACCTACTGCCAGTTTTTAGAAGACACTTTCTTCAAGCAGTGGTACAGGAAAAAGTCTGCATCTTTCTAGAAGACCATGATTTTTATGCAGGACAATGCTCCATCGCATGCATCGAAGTACTCCACTGCATGGCTAGCCAGTAAAGGCCTTAAGGATGACAGAATAATGACATGGCCCCCTTCCTCACCTGACCTAAACCCTATTGAGAACCTGTGGGCCCTGCTTAAAAGGGAGATTTACAGTGAAGGAAAGCAGTACAGCTCAAGAAACTGCCAGACTCCATGAATGGAAGGCTTGTGACAGTTATTATAAAGAATGGTGGCTATATTGGTAACTGTTTTTTTTTTGACATCAGAAATATTTATATGTACATTGAGTTCTCATTTTAAAAGATGAAAATAAACAAGTGAGATGGAAAACTGTTTTCATTTAGTTGCATGATAATTCTGCACACTGATAGTTGCTTAATAATTGTGCACGTATAGATATTCTCTCAGGAAAGACAAAACCTCACTTTTACTTTCTTAAACATTCAGATTTAGGTTCATTAACATTTAGGATAGCCTGAGAGCACTGAAGTTGTTCAATAATAAAATTAATCCTCAAAAATACAACTTACCTAATAATTGTGCACACAGTGTGTGTGTATATATATATATCCATCCATTTTCCAAACCGCTTATCCTACTGGGTCGCGGGGGGTCCGGAGCCTATCCCAAAAGCAATGGGCACGAGGCAGGGAACAACCCAGGATGGGGGGCCAGCCCATCGCAGATAAATATTTGATTTTCTGCATAGTCATTTAGTACTGCTACATAATAAAATTATTACAAGTGCTATTTTTTATTTTAAGTTAATTAATACATTTTATTATTTGATGTATTGTACTTTCTTGGTTCTTTAAAAAAAAACCTTTAGTACTCAACTTGACCAAGCAAAGCCGGTCATTTACTGGTGTCTGATATTCTGTGGTAAATTGGGCTGATACGTATTTTTCCTGTGTTTACATGAAATGAATAAATTAATCACAACTAAATGATTTTTTTCTTATTTTCTCCAGTACCAGCTTTGTTTTGTTTGTTTTTTTTCCAGTGATGGAGAGGACAGAAAACCACGGTGAATGGAAATATTCTTGTGTCAGAGCAGAGAGGTAGACAGAGGCAGAAGGGAGAGAAAGTTTATAAGGCACAGTTTTAAAAAAAAGTGTAAGAAAAAAGCCTTGAAATCTGCGGTGGCCAGCTGCACAAGCTGAGATAGTGGAGAGAAGCTTTTCATTCTCAATCCCCTCAGAGCCTTTGAAAATTACCAATCTTCTTATCACAGTAGCAGGGCTGCTTATGCAAATTGTTGTGGAGTGGAACGTTTAAACGGAAAATTACTCGACAGCAGTTTTTTTCCTCTCTCTCCTGCTCCCCTCTCTCTCCTTTTCTCCCCTCACTCTTACTCTCTCTTCCCACATAGAAAGCCTGTTTGAGACTCAGATAAGAAGATGAATTGCTCTCTGGGCTTTCAACCGCATCAGGGTTTAAAGACTCCAGCCTGCACTTGGCTAATTCCGTAGCTCTTATTGCCTTTGTGGAGAAAAAAGTAGGGCGGAAAAGAGAAGAAAGGCAACTCAGAACAACACAGATTCTGTTCTCCCCTGCTCTGACACAACTGTATCCCAACCTCTGGAGAGTACTGGAGGAGTACTGCCGTATTTGGGCAATTTAAAATATTTAGAGATGTAGAAAGAAGCAAACTGGATTTGAAAAGAAACGTAATAATCACAAACAAACACACACATACGTGTGTGTGTTTGTATAAATATGTGTGTGTGTGTGTGTGTGTGTGTGTATGATTATTACATGTTTCTTTCCAAATCCAATTGCTTCTTTTTTGATCTCTAAATATATTGCTCAGATAAGGCAGTACTCCTTTACAGGAGGGGAGCAAATGGAAGGGGAAAAGCAAAATATTCCCAGCACACAGCTTAACACAGCTGAGCAGCAAAGCGTCATGGACGCATGCAGCTGGGTGCAGGGGGAGTAGTTGAAGAGGGCAGTGCACACAACTCAACCTAAACATTTTGTGTTTCTTAATTTTATTTATTTATTTTCTTTTATTTCAGCAGGTCAGAGTCATTATAGTTTTATCTAACAGATGTAACAATAAATTTATGTAGTGTTTGAGAACCCTTGTGAAGTTATTGCTTGTGCCTCCTGTGCTTGACTTACAGACTGTCAGTTTTCTGACTGGCATTTAAGCTGCAGGTATTCTCCAACTGACTCATCTAGCTTTTCTCCTCTTCTCAGAAGCAGCTAAGAAAAAGGAGCTGCTACATGCTAATTGCTGGAGCGGTGGCCTTTATCTTTCTCGTCATCATAATTGTTGTGTCAGTGAGGAAATGAGTCATTTTACCAGGTGGGTTTTCTCTGTGTTAATTCTTCTTACATATGGCACCTTCTACTTATTTGACACAATCCTGAAACCTCCTGCTACAGACAGGAACACATTCAGTTTAACCTGTTTTATGTGAATGTTCATGGAAGGTTTGTAGAATTTCTCTGTGTATTAATAATGCATTGTATTAATTACACAGGACACGCAAAAAGAATATAAGTAAGACCAGTACAAAATGCCTGCCCGGTGCAGGCATGGTGCTTAGAGTACACATGGCGAAGGCAACCCTTACACAGGACACTTTCATCTATCTATCTATCTATCTATCTGTCTGTCTGTCTGTCTGTCTGTGTGCATCTCTCTCTCTCTCTCTCTCTCTC
>JABJVP010000131.1:22473909-22498046 GCA_026770825.1 Brienomyrus longianalis
ACGGGCAATTTAGCAACTCCAATTAGCCTCAGCATGTTTTTGGGCTGTGGGGGGAAACCAGAGTACCCGGAGGAAACACCACGACGACAGGGGGAGAACATGCAAACTCCACACACATGTGACCCAGGCAGAGACTCGAACCAGGGTCCCAGAGGTGTGACGCAACAGTGCTAACCACCATGCCGCCTCCACGATGCTACCATGTCCAAGCTCTATATATATATAGAGGCAGTTGTATTTCTTGTTTAGAAGCTAAATTACCAGGCAATACTAAAGACTGCTTCTACGCATACTGTACCACACGCATCCTGTGTAAAATTTGATGGCAGAACTGAATGGGCTCCAAAAAGAATTACAGGTCCTGTAGCAATTATGACCCTAGTCATTAATCATTCATAAAATTCTTGGCAAGAAAATTTATGACATAGGCATGATAATATGATAAGGTAGATATTATTTATGTACATGAAGTCAGTGGTATAACTAAAATAAAAATTTAAATACATTTACTTCAAAGAACATGCGTGCCGTAACTGAAATATACACTATATTGCCAAAAGTATTGGAACCCCTGCCTTCACACACACACACATGAACTTTAATAATGTCCCAATCTTAATGCATAGGCTTTACTATGGAGTTGGCCCACCGTTTTCAGCTATAACAGCTTCAACTCTTCTGGGAAGGCTGTCCACAAGGTTTAGGAGTGTGCTTATGGGAATTTTTGACCATTTTTCCAGGAGAGCATTTGTGAGGGCAGGCAGTGATGTTGGATGAGAAGGTCTGGCTCGCATCCCAAAGGTGTTCTATTTGGGTTGAGGTCAGGGCTCTGTGCAGGCCAGTCACGTTCCTCCACACCAGGCTCCCTCATTCATGTCATTATGGACCTTGCTTTGTGCAATGCGCAGTCATGTTGGAATAGGGTGGGGCCCAAACTGTTCCCACAAAGTTGGGAGCATGAAATTGTTAAAAATGGCTTTGAATGCTGCAGCATTAAGAATTCCTATCACTGGAACTAAGGGGCCAAGCCCAACCCCTGAAAAACATCCCCACACTATACTGTAATACCCCCTACACCAAACTATACACTTGGCACATTGCAGTCAGGCAAATACCATTCTCATGGCAACTGCCAAACCCAGACTCATCCATTGGGTTGCCATGAAGCATGATTCGTCACTCCAGAGAAAATGTCTCCACTGCTCTAGAGTCCAGTGGTGGCATGCTTTACACCACTGTATCCAATGCTTTGCATTGCACTTGGTGATGTAAGGCTTGGAAGCAGCTGCTCGGCCATGGAAACCCATTCCATACAGTTCTATACGCACTGTTCTTGAGCTAATCTGAAGGCCACACAAAGTTTGGAGGTCTGTAGCTATTGACTCAGCAGACAGTTGGCGATTTCCACACACTCTGTGCCTCAGCATGCATTGTCCCTGCTCTGTGATCTTACGTGGCCTACCACTTTGTGGATGAGTTGCTGTTGTTCCCAATTGCTTCCACTTTCTTATAATACCACTAAGAGTTGACCGTGGAATATTTTGTAGCAAAGAAATTTCACGAATGGAATTATTGCACAGGTGGAATCCTATCACGGTACCACGCTTCGATTCATTGAGCTTCTGAGAGCGACCCATTTTTCACGAATGTTTGTAGAAGCCGTCTGCATGCATAGGTGCTTGATTTCATATACCTGTGGATATGAAAGTGATTTGAACACGTGAATTGAATTATTTGGAGAGGTGTCCCAATACTTGGCAATATAGTGTACATAGGGATATATTTACCCATACTATGTTCATATGTACATTCAAAGACCACCCACCTACTGCGAGAGCCCTGTAAATGAAAAACATTTTTGTGTGTGTGTGGGGGGGGTGGGGGGGGGCACTATTTTTTTTGTTACATTGTGGAGACAAATGCAAACAAAAAACAAAAAATGCCAATTGACTTGGAACCCTCCCTAACAATAACAAACTTTATAAAACTTCCATCCCAGAAACTACACTCTGGAATTTATGCAAGGTTGTCAGATTCTGAGCTTACTTTCTCCCTCCCACCCCTCTAATGGGAAAAAGATTTACTCCTCAACACAGACTCTAACTTTTGGACACAAATTTGCTCAAACACATTTGGAATGACTCAGAATGCCACCCTACAATTGATACAGTATAAGATTCTTCATAGAACATACTACGCAGGACAAAGGCTGTTCCAGAAAGATATCAGAGATACTGATAGATACGCAGTCTGCACAAATAACTCTCCAGATAATTATTTGCACGCTATGTGATACTGTGTACCTGATAACAAATTCTGGCTGAAGATTTGTGACAGGTTGCGCTTCAGTTGCGCCCCTGTTTCCTACACACACCACAATACACTAGGGTTTAGGGGGTGGTGTGGGGCCGTGGAGGTTGAAGGGCTAGGTTACACCACATGGCCTGGCCCACAAGCCTTACCATAGGCTAATTCACTGCCCCTCAATATTAATTGCACAATAGTCATCCTACAACATTAGGGCCTTGGGGGTGGGTGGGACATGTGAGACTCTACCGTCTGCCAGTGTGGGGGGGGGGTGCTCATGGCCTGCCTGGTCACCCACTTTTAATGTACCACAGTTTTTAGTTTGCACCCACTTCAGTTCACACACTCATTCACACATACCCAAAGGTACACACCTTATAAACACACAGTGAGCAGAGGTGGGGCGAAAGGGGCCCCTTTGGCCTCTTTGATCCCCTCTGGCCCCACACAGTATGGGGGGTTGGGGAGGGTTGGTTTTGGGCATGTTGCAGGTGGTCCCGGAGAGGGGATGACTGCCTCCGGTGGTGATGGGCCAGGTGAGGGCTTGGGCCATGCTACTGTGGGTTGGGGTCCTGGTGGGTGTTCTGGCTACTCTAGGATGCTCTGTGCACCACCGGTAGTTTTGGGGGTTTGGTGTTGGGCTGGGTGACCCTGGGTTGCCTTCTTCTGTGACCCTGGGCTCAGTTTCCTGGCGGGTGGGGTAGGTCCTTCCCATGGCCCCCCTCTGCTCCCCGCTCCCCCGCAGCACTTCCGGTGGAGGTATATATATAGGTATACATCCACACTTCTCTCTACGCCACACACATGCACACGGACACCTACCCAATAGTAAACACATACAAAGGTAGAGGCATACACACATGCTTGCTTTAATGATAATAAGTTGTACATTTGTATTATGTTGTGGTTGATGTTGCTATTGTTATTGTTGTCATCACAGTTGCAGCTGCAGTTGATATCAATGTATCAAAGTATTTTATTATTATTATTAGTTTCATTTAGTTTTTCTTTGTTTTTTATGCGGCAATCTGTGTGGTCCTTTTTTCTTTAGTTCTCCCCCCATTCTTCTTCCCCCACTATTATATAAAAAAACTTGCAGTGGAAATTAAAAATAAAGCAGACCCCTGTAGAGAGAGGGGGTAGGGTGGTGGAGGGAATATTTAAAAGAAATAAAAAAAAAAAAACATACCTCATTTTATTTGGTTAGTTATGGGTAAAGGGTAGGGCTGGGTAGGGCTTAAGGTCATCATCTTTGGATTAGTGTTTTCTCTATAGAAATTAATGTAGAGACTGTAGAGTCCCCATTATGATATAATTACAAATCTATATGTTTGTGTGTGTGTGTGTGTGTGTGTGTGTGTGTGTGTGTGTGTGTGTGTGTGTGTGTGTGTGTGTATAACACTTTTTTATTCTCTGATCTCTACTTACCACCTATGCAGGATGAGTGCAGCAGGGCAGTGTGTACTGTGACTATTTCATTTTCTTATTTAATTTTCTATTTTGAAATCTTTCTCTTTCTCTCTCTGCAGCTGTTCATATGAGTCTGGATACTGTATAATACTCTGAAAAAAATAATGTATTGAGAAATGTTGAGAATGTTTTTGTGTCAGATTTTCTTAGCTACAGTCAAACATTGAATTGCTTCCATGAATACGTGTGTTTATTAATTAAATACTGCATATTGATATATAATGATATGTGATATATATTTTGGTGTGTTAATTATTAAGATAAACACCTAACTGTACATGTTTTGTTGATTTGTTGCAAGCTATTGTTGTTAACTTCCTAAATAAATTTATTATTTTGTGTTCTGAACTGGTATTGTGCCTTCCAAGAAGAGATTGTTTTTCAGTTAACAGCATTAACATATTTCTGTTTCCCCTTTTATTGGTTTTAATTACAAGTGATTAACAGTATGTGAGCTAAACTTTATTATTCAAATCTATTTCGAGATTCCTTTTTGATTTTACATGTTTAACAATATTACAAAGCAGCATGGTTTTCTGGAGAAGTCTATTGTCAAGCTGACCTACTGTTACTCTATTGTGTCTTGTAATTATCAATTATCCTACCCTGATTGCCCTCGGGTATCATTCCTGTGTTTTACCATTTATATGTCAGGGCTTAGGGCTTGGCTGTTGAGCAAAGATTTTGTTGCATTTGCTGGTGTTGGTATGGTCATGGTCACTAGTAACCCAATATAGCTTCTTTAAGCATTTAAGCATTCCAGCCTGTAGTATTGAAAAGTGGTCCATTTCTTTATGTGGAGATGGTGTGTGGCTCAGTGGGCTGAGCCTCTGTGGTTGTGATCATAAGGTTACTGCTTTGGACTGACCTTTGCAGAGCACTCACATGTCTGTGGGCCCTCAAACAGGACCCTTAAATCCAGCTCCAGGGGTGCTGCACACTGGCTAACCCGTTGCTGTGACCCCTAAGCTTGTTTTCACTTGCATATGTGTCTCATGGAGAGACATATGAGAAGCATTCCAGTGTACCTGTCCTTGTGCAAATGAAAGTTCATTCTCTTACATAATTTACGTCATTGCTGGAGAAAAGAGCTTAGAGGAGGACATAGGGTAGTGCGCATTGGATCATCAAACTAGTGTTATTGTACCTGAAATTGTAATGGCGATACAACTTTTTGTGCCCTTTCCTGTTCTAAATTGGTTTAGGTTTTGTATAGATAGGCTTATTCTATTTAGTTGTGTTTCTTAAACACTTTTTCGCCAAACTACTTAAAATTTCACAATAAATATGTTTCAGTTGTGAGTTAGGGCTCCAAATGTCTTGTCTTCTATTACGACAATAGATAAAGTATCTGATAATAAATAAGTATTGTTACTAGTATGTGTTTGTGCTAGTTGTCACACCCTGCCAATCTGACCTTCCAGTTTCCTCCCTAGTGTGGCTGTAACGAGCCACACCTGTTAATCATTTGTCTTACCTCCGATTCCTGGCCTCCTGTTAATCACTCCCAGCTGCCTCTTGTTCGTTCCTTTATTAGTCATGTATTTAAGTGCTTCCCAGTGGTGAGTTTCCCAATCTAGTCCTTTCAAACATGAATAAAGAAAAAAGAAAAGAAAATCATCCATATTTTTTAGAAAATGTTTTTATTATTCAAAATTGTGCTTAAACTACAAACAATTTAGTTTTTTTACAAACAAGTTTCATTTAAAAGCTATTTAACTGTCGACACGTGGGCACCATGCAACAAAGGAGTAAAAAAGGGTACACAGCTGACAATAATTAATATGTCTGTTTTAGTTAATTTTAGGGGGTGGCATGGTAGTGCAGTGGTTAGCACTGTTGCCTCACACCTCTGGGGCCCAGGTTCAAGTCTCCACCTGGGTCACATGTGTGTGGAGTTTGCATGTTCTCCCCATGTCGTTGTGAGGTTACCTCTGGGTACTCCGGTTTCCCCCCACAGTCCAAAAACATGCTGGGGCTAATTGGACTTGCACTCCTATGGGCAATTTTAGCATGTGTGAGTGACTGGTGTGTGAGTGTGCCCTGTGATAGGCTGGCCCCCCATCCTGGGTTATTCCCTGCCTCATGCCCATTGCTTCTGGGATAGGTTCCGGACACCCCATGACCCAGTAGGATAAGCAGTTTGGAAGATGGATGGATAGTTCATTTTATGTTGTGTATAAACGCTCAATTATAAAAAATACCACCAAAACACGTAAAAAAACAGAGGACAACCTCCCAATGATATTCACAACTGTAGTGAAATGCATGTGGAAACTTTGCAACAGTGAAGTAAATATAAGAACAAATGAAAAACTACGTTCTCAGTTTTTTAGCTCATTCTTGGTTCATGCTGAATAATCTTAGTTAGAAAAATACGAACAT
This sequence comes from Brienomyrus longianalis, assembly GCA_026770825.1. NCBI lineage: Eukaryota > Metazoa > Chordata > Actinopteri > Osteoglossiformes > Mormyridae > Brienomyrus > Brienomyrus longianalis. Next base: position 22,480,072 of record JABJVP010000131.1, read on the forward strand.
CTATATATTTTTAAAAAACAGTACAAATGACTGATTTCTTTATAGTCTATATATGGTTGGTGAGCACTAATCTAGGTAGTGAGAAGCATTTTATGATTGAGGTAAATCAGACTGTAACCTGACTCTCAGCACAGATGAATAAGGTCTTCTTTTGAGACATTTCAAAGCGGCATGTCATGTCTTTCTTGGTGATTGCACTTCTTGGCTAGTTTGTAAAAAAGCCATATGACACTGCTTGGGCAGTATTCATCTGGTTTCTTCTCTTGGAAGTCTGAGTTTGACTTGGCCTTCCCCTACTAAATTTTTCCATGGACTCAGCATTAGGGATGTAACGATACACTCAGCTCACGATACAATACAATTCACAATTCAGAATTCACAATACGATTTTTTAACAGAATGAGCTACAAATTTATTCAAAAATATTCCTTTATTTATCTTTCTAAACTGTGATAAATGTATCCTCTTCTTAACAGTGCAACTGAAATTGAATAAAAACTGTTTAAAAAAGTTTAATTTAATGTAGCTTCCTCAAAGAACTCAAGTAAATTAGTTAAACAGCATCTGCATCTCCAAATTCATGTTGGCTATCCCTCAGAATGTTATTTGCATCCAGCTTCTGCAGCCGAGGATCGGACCACCAAGGTCCCTGCCTTTGGCCCCTGCCCGACTCACACTGCACCTGACCCCAATGGTCTCTCCTATAGGTGGTGAGCCAATTGGAGGGGGAACCCATGTGCCTTGTTCGGGCTGTGCCCAACCAGACCCCATGGGTGTAGGCCTGGCCACCAGGTGCTCGCCATTGAGTACCACACCCAGGTCTGGCTCCAGGGGGGGCCCCGGTGACCCGCGTCCAGGCGAGGGAAAACATTTGCCCATGTTTTTGTTCATCATAAGGGGTCTTTTGAGCCGCACTTCGTCTGATTCCATCACTTTCATGATGACCACGGTCTATACAGCTTTTTAATCAACTTTTCAAAATTGTTAAAGAAGTAAAATGGTTCGGGGTCATACAGGCACGTGTGCAGATGCTGGCTTGGGTGGTCGATTACTTGATCCAGAATGCAGGCCAGTGACCCTTTGATTATATTTATGGCAGAGTCGGTGATGCTCCCAACCACAACATCTTCAGATAATGACAGCGCCACAAAACACTTGCAGAGCTTGTCAATTGTCAGTGACGGGAGCCGTTATGTACCCAAGAGTACATGCAGGGTCACAGCCAACGCTTCAACCGCTGATACTGGCCATTGTGCCCATATTGGACTTGAAGGGGGTGCCGGTGACAGGCATGGGTCACCATACGGACCCCATGATGCGCCCTGCTGAAGCTCAGATGGGATGTCCAGTCGCAGGTCAAAAGGCTCTGGTGAGTTGTCAAGTCGCAGCCCAAAAGTCGTTGGCTGTATCGTTGGAGACCAGGATGGGATCCGCTAAGGGCCGGTTTCAACGTTGTTCAGCGGCAGTCCAAAAGTATGTTCATCTATCAGAGGTGGCCAGGACGGATCTGGCTGCGTAGTCGCTTCAGGAGGTGTCGGGATGGTCAAAGTTGCACGCCATTGTTCTTCACTCATAATATTGGTTGTTATCGGCAGAAGTGGGTTGGCCTAATGATATGTGGCTCATTAGTAGCTCATCGCATGCGCTACTTGAGAGCGAGCCAGAGAGAGAGCGCATGCACTCATTTAAACAAGAATTAGCCGCGTTATTCTTGCTGTCGAAATGCTTAGAGCGTTTTATTTTATTATTCACATTGGCAGAAAAGTACTTTGTCACTTAAAAAACGTTATGTTATAGGGGTTTATTTGAAATGACTTGGTACCGCCATTTTGAAATGGGAGTCTGTGTGAGTGTGCATGCGCCAAATGCTGGCCACTTTGGTCTATCATTTCGATCGCGTTGTTCAAACAGACCAGCCGCATATGGCCAAGCTTTGGGACTCGCTCATTTCGTCTTTTAGCTACCGTCGGACTTAAAGGTTATTCGTCCTAAAAGCTTGCTGGTTAAATGCTGTCTTCAACCTAAGAACGAAATAAAACACTGGTAACTACCGCTAAAGTCTTTCTTCTTCTTTAAGCATGCTGGTTAAATATAATTTGTTTCTTCTTCTTTAAACATTTTGGTTAAATTATATTGGGTCTTTTCTTCTTTAAGCATGTTGGTTAAATATAATGAGTTTAAGTGCTTTCTTCTTTTAAAATATGCAAAGTGCCAGGGACGCTTGTATCTACTAACAACATTTAGCTGCGACCGGACAGACCTTACATTCAGCCTACTATATGTTTTATTATTCATTAAAAATGTAATTATAAATAACACATTAATAAATACATGTAATGTATTTTTATTCTATTTTATTCTATTTTTATTCTATTAACGGCAAACCTTATCTCCCAAACCATATGGTCCCCCTTTCAGCAACACGTGGCATAAGCATGTATGATATATGGAGATAACCCCTCGACCAATCAGAATAAGGGATACACCCCCCTCCCACTTATGATGTCGGAACTGGACTCAAATTAAGCTCCGCCCAATGTGCCACATACTATTTTTCATGTTAAAATAAATATAATTTCAAAATAATTGCTAAATAATAATAAAGATTGTCATAGTTGGAAAAGTGTCTGGAAATCCTTTGAGAAAAGCAGAACAAATAAAATATATTTTGGATTCTAAACAACAAAGAACATTACAATACGTTAAAAAAATCCGATGTGAGTCACTTCAGCATGGCAGTGTGAACGTAGCCTATGTTAGCAACTTACACAGTTTGAACCATGCAACTGAATAAGTCCAACTATGTTAGTGGCTAACAGGAGATTTTGTGAAATGCACCCTGGTTTGAATGTAGCTGGGAATCTATGCGACATCATGAACAAAGTTTTCTCATTGCTTAGAACCAGGACGGAGTATTTTTAGTCTTTATTCAAAATCTTTAGTAGATCTCTAATTTTAACACATGATAAATCAATATAAACAGTGGTGTTATCTCATTTTGAAAATCAGGGTCATCATAGATATGCCATCATGAACGGATGTTGCATTGCCAATGTCGAGAGGATGTTTTTAAAACATTCTGTTTAGCGAACAACTTGTTTTAAAAAATATATGCTTCACCTCAAACTTAAATCTTCTCATTCTTGCTAAGGTTTTAGGTTTTCATCCGTATAATTTATGATCCATCAAATAGAGTGAATAGAGTAATGATATCAAATACAGTTATATCATTCACAAGGTCAAGTGTCTTATCTAAGTCACCCTTACCTTTGCTGTCACTAATTGCCTTTATTTCAACTTTGGTGCCCTTTCTCTCAAAAAAATTTTTGAAAAAGATCCATAAAATATTTTTTAAGTTACTATTATCACAAGATCATCTGTGTTCTATAGCTACCGTTTCTTTCTTTTGCTACCACACAGCACTGCTGCCTTTTGGGCAATTCATCTCAAAATGAAATCAGGTGAGAATTATCATCCATTTAATGTTTTTCTGAAGCAGTAATAAGACCCATCTAATACTTTAATAAGTGGTATTGCTTCAATTTTTGGCTGATTTGTCAGAAAATTTGATCCCTTGCAGTCGTTCACCAAAAGAATTTATCTGCAATGTTTGAAGAAGATCCATAAAATACTTCTTGAGTTATTGTGTTAATGATTTGAAGTATCATAAACTGCCTCTTTTCTTTGTTAGCATTATGCAGTGCAACTTCAATGTCACCTGTCTTAAAATGTCATCAGTCTCAGTTTATCACCATTACAATGTGCCTGTAAAGTTTGAAAAAGATCTGTAAAACACTCTTTGAGCTGTCACATTAATAAGAGAGCATCTGAGGCAGTGGACCAGCCCCAAAATATTATGTATTCCCCAACCAAGGAATACAATTAATGCTGTACTCTAACTGGAAAAGCTGATTTTCCCACCATGAAAAAGAAAGTACAGCAACAGCCCTAAAGAAGATTATTCAAATTCTTTAAAAGCCAAGTTGTCAACACATGGAGCAAATCAGGAAACAGAAGAACAATGCTGAAGATAGAGCTGTGGGAAGGAGAGAAACAGAATTTTTTTTTTTTTTTGCAAAATGATCTTGGGCCATGACAATCCAATAGCTTTTTCTTTAGACTTAGAATTTTCAAGTATAAATATTTCTTGGCATTGAGTATCCTGCATCATTCTGTAAAAAGCTATCCATCTGTATTTCATTTAAAACCATTTCTAATTTCATTTCACTATTAGCAGTTGTAGCTATATGAGCTATATTAAAGGAAGTATTATAAACATTGTATGTAATGTCAGGATGACCTACTTGTATATCTAATATGCTGTCCAAAATCCTGTCAACAAGCTCCTGAATTACTTGAATTAAAGTGTTTAGTGTTAGTGTTAAACAAAACTGTATTTACTTGTTTTCTTGCTTAATACACTATTTAAAATGGATTCTTTTTTTTTGTTAATTGCAGACTACTTCTGCTCATTTTCTTGAACTGTCAACTAAGTTGTCCAAAATATAAATTAAATTATATCTTCTTTCAGTTACAGGCGTTGTAAATCATGTGTTTTTAAGAAATTTGTGTATTACATGTTATGCACAAAAAAAGCCATCTTGATGAAGTAATTGAGTTATACCAGTAATCTGGAAAAAAATCCATCTGGGAAAAGCAAGGCTTGTTTGTTTACATAAGTAAGGTTATTTATTTACTCTGAAATGGGAAGTAGTTGAAGACAAGTAACTTTACTACATGAGTTAAGTTCTCCATGCCTAACAGTGTTATCCCATACTGAAGACATCTGTGACAATAAGCTCTCTGTAGAAATTCAAATCCTCTTAGGTAAAGCTTTGTGGGTAAACTTGCCTCATGCAAATGATAAACCCCATTTGCTCTGGGAAAAAAAATAGACAGCTACATTTAGATTAATGACTTGGTGACGACTTGATTTAATAGAGTTATTTTGCTTCCAAGGTTGGGGAAATGTTATACAGAGTCATTTTAATGCAAGTCAGTACTCATTGCAGATTCTCAGTTTGGACTCCTCAATGTGTTTGATTTAAATTAAGGGTATAATTGACAATGAAGGCTTCATACTCTGGCAGCCAGTATGTTTAAGCAGAACAAAATACGTTGTATCAAATTATCCATTCATCTCATAACTGCTTATCCTGCTCAGAATCACAATGGGAGAGGATTATTGATGCCTGTCTCAGAAAACATAAGGCACAAGTCTGGGAACAACCCTGGATAGGTCACTACACCATCACGGGGCACATATATACACTCTGATTTAGAGATACCTGTAAGCCCAATTAGCTCATCAGTTAGCCTTCGGATTGCAGGAAGAAATCTGAGTAGCTGAAGGAAACTTGTGCTACATGTAAGATCTAAACATAAAGAACAGAAATAGGTTTCGAACTGAGATGCTTTAATTCAAAGCGACACACAATTACCAAAGCAGGGTATAGCCAGGCCGTAGTGTAATGCAAGTTAAGGGCCTTGCACAAGAGCATAATAGTGAAATCATTTTGCCAACCACGGGATTTTAACCAGTGACCTTCCAATTACAGACATAATGCCTGAACCCACTAAACCACATGCTACTCCTCAAGAGTAAGAGTCAGAGAAATCTACCAAGAGGGACCTAGCTGTAGGGTTGTCCACCCCATGAGCTGATTATTGATGTTGTTTCTCTTTTTGCTATAAGGACCCACAAGAAAGAAACCCCTCCTAGCCACATAAGTAAGTATAGCTGGCTAACACAAACTAAATTTTCTGCAGCCACCGCTGCCTGAACTAGATTCCTAGAGGCTTAGGAACCATAGGAATTCATCATTACAACATCTCCATCACCAGCTAGCACTAGATTCTGGGAGATCTCTGTTGTTAGGTGGGGGTTCAGTTTGGGAGAAAACAAGCATGAGGAAGATTTACGGAATAATCCAATCAAATGATAGCATGTTCACACCCTACTCCTGCTGCTGCATGTTTCAAGTGTTTCGTGAAAATACACCACTGTGAAAAATCGGTACAACTGTGTGTGGGGGTGTGTGTGTGCAGCTTTTTGCAGGGCACACTCACACCCTATGGGCAATTTAGCAATTCCAATTAGCCTCAGTGTGTCTTTGGACCATGGGGGGAAACCAGAGTTCCTGGAGGAAACCCCACGATGACATGGGGAGAACATGCAAACTCCACACAAATATTACCCAGGCAGAGACTGGAACCCTGGTCCCAGAGGTATGAGACAACAGTGCTAACTACTGCACCACCATGCCACCCTACAGTGTTATGACATATGACAGTGTTAATTTTGACAGCAAATTTTTATTTAGTTTTAGTTGTCTAAATATCATAAGATTACAGTAAACTAAAACTACAGTTGATTTAGTCAACTAAAATTAAAAGTGCAGAGTGTAATGTTTAAAGTTTCCATTTGATTTCTGAAAATAATTATGTTCACCAAGATGAAATGAAACCAATATTAAGGAATGGTATTAGGGTCTGACTGTGCAGTACACAAATGCACAGATTTCACTCTTATTTGAAACACAAACATATGTGAAACTGAGTACTGCAAAATCAGTAAGAAAAAGTGTATAGGCTATAATGCCATGATGGAACCATGTATGGAAGTTAGTATGTATTTATATTAAAATGAGACTTTCATTTTATTACCAGTGTAGGACTACCCAAACCAATACTTAAATCCATGAACACTAAAATATATGACATAAACACGAATGTATTAGGGTTTTATGGCTTAAGTCAAGCACTTTATTTAAACATGCACAATTTTCACATTTTATTTTCTTTTATTTTGAAATGCAGCCCTACATTTATTTAGTAAATGAGAAAACATAATACATATTGGCAGTCATACATATATATTCAGTTCTATGTCACGTGACAATAAATATTGTCAGAAAGTTTTTGAATTGTACTGAATTAATTTTATTTGACAGTCAGGTAATGATTACATGCAATGCTGATACAACGAATAGGCTACTTAAATATATATCACAATAAATAGTTAGACATTATGGTCTTCCGGACCTTTGCTTCAAGAAATTTTCTCTAACTGCACCTCTTTAAATTTTAGTCGAATACCCCTGCCTTATGGGAACTACATTAGTTCTGATTGTATCTCGTCTTTGGCAAACATTTTATTCTCGTTTTTGTTAATTGACGAAATTGTCAATACACGTCATCATAGTCTTAGGCCTTGCAAAATCATTTTAATTGTTATCATCTCGTTTTATTCTGAAAATAAGACGTTGACAATAACCATGATGAAAATTTCTTGTCAGCAAAATTAAGACTGAAATACGAAGGGACATGTCGGTTGAAGCCTGACCTTTGAGGTTTGTATCATACTCAGAGAATCACGTGATCAGCGGCAAACGAGGCTTCATAGCCCAATGGGTACATTTGCAGCTTTGAATCTTACATGAACTGAACGGAAGCCCCAGCACATTGTGGGTTCTATTGTGGTGAAGCTGGAGCCGAAGGGATTTTTATTGCAAACGTTCTCCATGTAGACGTGTATTTTATTGACATGTGTACACTCTGTAACAGCATCTTCATCATGGAGCTCATAGATTGAGTGACTTACAAGTGGACATCCCTCCAGTTGTGGGTTTGAGGCTGGTGCTTGGCCTGACTCACCATTTGGGTTTTATGTTATCCTTAGTTTTTGGTTTTTCCTTGTATCTGTTATGGTCTAACCTTGTGTTCCTGTTTTGGGTTATCTTGCCTGTGTAGTTATTCCTAGTGTTGTTAGCTTTCAGTTTTTCATTGTGTTCAGTGTTTGGAGTTCCGTGTTCTGTGATTAATTAATTGTACTCCACTCCACCCCGTTTCTAGTTAATCTGTGTTTCCTTTGATTGGTTAATTTGAGTTACACGAGTCCCCTGTTCTCCCTGGTTTTCTTTTTGTGTTTAAGTTCTTGCCTTAGTTCATTTCCCCAGTGGGTCTTTCTGTTAGAACATTGGATGTTACTTGCTGTGCTGTTATTCTGTTTGGTTTTTCTCTAGTTCTGCTGCCTGTGTTGCTCTTTTGCCCTTATTGTTGCCATTTTGGTAGTTATGGGCAAATTAAGTGTCATGCAGTGTATAACACATCCCACCATCTATGTCGGGAAAAGGATCGCTGATTCAGTGTGTCGTGAAACAGCAACATCTAGTGGAATGCAGAAATCATAGCAGGGTGAAAGACACCATTGAATGATGTCATTCTATCTGACTTGTGGACACCATTATTCTGTGATTTTCTGATATAACCTATTAACTTCTTGTTGATTTAATTGCCAAAAATATATGTACTGAACATGTTTGATTTGTATAAACCAAAAAAGATAATATCAGCATATTATTTATTATTTTTTTGTGAAGATTTCAGAAATATTTTCCTGTACATGAAACTGGTGAAAAATATGTGATGTAAATTGGAAATAAATGGAAATATAGGAAGACAATTTGGGGAATATAAGTGCTTGTATAACTGGAAGTGCCTGTGGACTTGTATGCAAATGGGGTGGATTTATTGATTTTTCTTAAATCTCCTAAGATTTAAACTTTCAATACAAGTTACGGCACCAATATGTGACGTCGCTCAGTTTGTTTTCTTTATGCAGTACGGACACCTCAGCACCATATCAACTGTGCCAGTTATGTGACTATCCTTAAAGCAATACACACCTCGATAAAGGGCGTCATTTACTCTGCCTCTTGTATGTGACACATGGACTGGCGTTTCAGTATTGGTTGACCCCTCACTACTTTTTGGATATTTTTGTAGTTAATGTTTTCCCCATTTTTGGTCCGGTTATTTTGTGGTTTACCCAGAGTGTTTACTTAGTAAAACCCTTTGTCTTGGAGCTCTAAGTGGATCGTCACTTGTGACATGCGAAGCCTTGGCAGAATGACCCACTCTTTGACATTTGGATTTTACACTCACTCTGCTGTCCACCAACACTGTCACTTTATAGACATTTGCTTTGATTATCTACTCCTACAGACCAGTCTGCTTTCATCATTGCCCATTTGAAACATTCCATCATTGTTTGCTTTTACATTGAGTGTCAATGTTGTTAATGTCCCCACCCCCCTTCCCACACACACACACACACACATGCACACAAACTTGTCCATGTACTTTATGTATATATGTAGCACAGTGGTCCATTGATTCCACAATAAACCTCCACTTTACTTGGATCCAGGAACCTATACGATAGAAGGATATCTGTTATGGTTAGCACCCACCCATCCCTATTCTTCATGTGTCTTCCCCATTTGACCAGCAGGTGTTGCTGGCCATCCTGTTCCCTCCTCTGTCTTTATGCTGGACCCTTGTATGTTCCCTATTCCCTGTAATGCTGTGTAGCTCAATGGGTTGAGTGTGTGGCACAGAAACTATAACCCTCCAGTCATGGGTTTGAGGTTACCTCCAGATCTACCTCATCTGCTTAATTACTTATTTTGTTTTCTGTTCCCCAGTGTTTTGTTAAATTTTCCACCTTTTCCATCACGTTTGCCCTGCTTGTGCCTTGTCTGACTTTGGTTTTACTTCTTTCTTAATGTAGTCAGCCCTCTTATATTCCATAGTTTCTAGAGCAGTGTTTGTGCTACTTAATTGTAATCCACCCCATTTGTTTCCTGTTAACCTGTGTACCCTTTTGATTTACTTAGTTATGAGCAGAGGTGGAAATTTAAGGTCCAGAAAGTATAAATCCAAGCCAACCAACTCTTGAACAAAAGTGACTAATGGCCAAATGTTCTGACTGACTACTTGGACAGCCAATACCCAGGAGCTTCAAAAATCATTTTTTGGAATACATTTACTGTGTTTTTACTCCATATTAGTAACATTCTGTTTGTCCGCTTTCCGAAGAGACGATTATGTATTTATATATATTATGTATATTAAGCATTTTGTTAGGCAGTGCTCTGTATGTTCATCAAATAACTGCTGATGTGTGTCTTCATCTTACAGGAACCAGTCACTTCCCAAATGCAAATGCAAAGCATCTGAAAAAAAAAACATGTCCTATATAAGATGAGGCACATTTGTTTAGTGTAAGATGAGTCATGATATGCACACACTCCTCACCCTAACAGAAAAAGCAACATGACAGCTGTACACTTTCAGTAATTGGTACCTATTGTTTCTATGCTTCTTATGATCTAACAGCACAGAGTATGTGGATCCTGATTCTACAACTACTATGATAACACACTGCTGGTGCAGCCTCCTCACGCCCACCTGCCCTGTCCTTTGCCTAGAGGGGGAAAAATTATTTCAGCTTAACTGAATGTTCCTGGTTCTTTTTATTTTTTTCTGCTTCTTCTGTGTAGTTTCTGCAAATAACGAAAAATTTGGTGGTGAATTTCCAGACAAAAGGAGTGAGAATCTAGGATAATAAGCATCTCTAAAACTGCACATTATGTATGTGTGTGCCTTGCAATGGGCCAGCATCCCACCAGGGGTGAACTTATGCCTGTCGCCCGGAGCTGAGCTCCATGTGTCCATGTGACTCTTCTTGAGTTATTTCACATTCAGCATTCTCAGTCTTGAATCACTGGTGTGTGAATTCTTTTCTCTTGTGCAACTGCAACTTCATTAAAAAAATTAATTCAATTAATAAAACAGTAAAAACGTCTTCAGGAAACCCCCTATTCTTGATTTCCTGGTCTTTCTACCCAGCTTTCCTACTCACAGCATCATATAAGGCTTTTTAATAAGCTGCTCTCTTGTTCTCTGTCATATGCTCTCAAAAGCTAAATCATGAACTGACAGGTTGCTGGGCATAATGTATCATCTTCTATAATCTCTATTATTAAAAAAAAAAAAAAAAACACCATAAAATTGAGTTCTGTCTCCAACTTTGACTATGTTATTTCCTGATATCTAAACAGTTTCTATCAAACAAAAGAGTGATAAACATATAAATATGAATAGAAATATTGAATATGAAGAATTCACTTATTAAATTTTAAAACAAATAGGAACATGTTCTGCTGTATTCCTGATACTTTAGCCCTCCTCATCGTTTGGAGTGAGGATAACTGGTGCGATTGCCAAAAAAACTAGCTGCTGTTTCTACTACATGTACTTCTTTATCTGCTTACACAGAAAGTGTAACAGGATGCTGATAGCTATGTAGCTCTGATTTTGTTGCAAATTAAATTAATTTAGCACACGCCATCTAGAGGATGGATATCGCTGTAATTTTTAAATATTTTTAAGAATAAGACATTCTGTTTCAATTATGTTAGGTTATGAATTTTGAATTTCTGGTTTTTGTTTATATTCATTGGCTCCCATGCTACATTTTATTCAAAATATACCTTAGTCTTCTAATTATTAAATTATCCACTTTTTTCATAGGAACCATTTCTAGTTACTTGCTTTTAATGGCATTGCGTAATCTTCTTCATAGAATGAATGGTTCATTAATGAGAATCAAATCATGAGAAAAGACATTAAGCAATTGAATTTAAAACAGCTGCAAATTATTAAAAGTAATGCGATTATGTTGTAGCTGCCCATTAGCTGAGATTTGATGTGTAGATTGTAACTAAATAACATGTACCTTATTGTTTAGTCTCACAGCTCTCAACGTTCTCTACCTTTATGGCAACAGAATGTCCACCATTTACCCTGGTCAACTATCCAGGTTTCTGAGCCACTTACCTGGCTGAAAATTAATATACAGTAAGAACAGAATATGGGTAGAAATGTGCACCACAAAAATGGGCAGTCACATGATCTGTTTTGAGCCGTAAATTCAGTTATGGTTCAATTAAATGAAACTAAACATTCATGAAAGTTTTGATCTCTCCAGGAGACAGAGACACAGGTAAAGCTATGAATCTTTTCCCCAACAAACGTATATGCAAAAAAAAAAAAAAATCACAATCCTTGAAAGATGACAAAGTCAAGATGTCAATAAGATTGTAATAATGTAATCATGTAAAACCCTGAAGCTCTTCGGCACCATTGTTCATATGTTTATGCCGCGTCACAAATACAAAATGCCCACTTAGTCAGAGGCAGCATCACTGTGCAACTGTAACCTGAAAATCTGAATTGTCTCAATAACAAGCGGCTAGATATGGTGACCCTGAAGTGCAAAACATATAAAAACAATTCAAGACCATATTTCGTTGAAAATAAACTATGTTGTCAGCTTCCAATGCTCTACTGCCATCTTCCAAGCCTTGAAAACCTCAACATCTCAGGAGCAAAGAATCAAGCAAGAAAAATTGTTGCTGATCCCTCTTATCCTGGTCTCCAACTCCTACAAATACCCTCATCTGTGAAACACTACTGACTTCTCAGAACCGAGACTACTCTTAATTGAGCACCTACAGCTTTTTTCGTAGACCTATTCAATTATTGAACAAGCCCTCATAATGAGACTACTGCTACTACCTATTGAAACAATTTGTCTATCCATTTGCAGTAAATACTGTCTATCCAGTTGAGCCAGTGTGTTCAGCTTTCTTGTTTACGATCCTTGCCACTAAAACGGTGCTCTGTTGAACTTCACTGAATTAAATGTCAGGCAGAGCTTTCGATTTCTTTGTAACATCAGTTTCTCACACCGTGTCCCTCTCCGGGATCCATATGGGTGTAAAGACGGCCTGTTCAGCATGTCTTAGATTTCTCAAGGACCGTGAGTGAATCAAAATTCTGAAACCCAGCCACAAAAATAAGTCACAAGCAGATTGCAGAACCAGAAGTACGAGGACTAACAAAAGCTCTAAAACTTACCTTAGAGTTGAAGATGGATGCTAGTTAAAAAAAAGAAAAACCTATATTTGTAAGCTTATTAACAATTAGTTTTCTCTTGGAACCAGAAGATGGTTGAGAATAATGTGTTACAAAAAGACACACATAGTTATGAACCCAAATGCAGGTTAGCAGCCCAGTTCTACCCTGGAGCTGCAAAAACAGGCAGATTTCCTAACACAATCAACGAATAATGTGACAGGTGCAAATAAGGGTGAATGCCACATTTCTTTTGCATGCTTTTAGTGATGTTCATGCTACTGTTCCCAAAAAAGGAAACAACACCAAGCTACAATAATAAGATAAGCAATCAGACTGCAAAACATTTTCCCATTATGTGTCACTGAAATCGACTTACTATGAGTATCATTGGCAACAAGAGATGAATAGGTTGTCTGGCTGAAAGTCAACCAAATCTCTTAATTACTCTGATGTAGGCAGTAGCAGGCGAGAATTGCACCTAGGGTAAGTAGGGCATTATCCAGACATTTGGAGTACAGAGGGCCTATGCCCTTGACCGCCACGCCAGCCTACCCCAGAACGCTTTCTGTGTGCTTCCTGTGGGTAGGAGCGTGGACTTCAGGGTGCCCGTATGTAAAGGCACTAGGCTGAAGCAAATGGCATGGGAAGTGTGACTCACCCTGCAGCTGCCCACATCACAGCACACCTGTTTGCAGCAGCAGGAAGGGACACTCAGACAGACAAAATTCCGTGGCTAAACTGAAAGTTCATCAAATAAACCTGGTACCATTTCTTGGGTTAAACTGTGCAATGGAAATGTTCCTCAAAACCAGGTCACACGTCATATAATCCCTAAATGTGCATGAGTGATAATGTGTGTTTCAGCTGTGCGCTTGTATATGCATTTATGCTTTTTAAAAAATATTTTAATGGTTTTCTTTAAATGTGAGATTTTGAGTTTGCCTTTTTCTTTTATTTGGTTAACAAAATTGGAGGGTGCCCTGACCAAATCTGGCCACGAGAGGGGAGTAATTTTAGATTTTCTCACTTCATTTCACCTGCTTAGTAGTAGATTGCCTACGTCAGATCCCTAGAGGGCTATTATATGAAGCAGGGTTAACAAGTTAGCTGGATAACTTAAGCTAAATGTGAAAACTGGCCAATAAGAAATGAGGTAAGTGACATTCATAGTGACATTTACATTTGGCTTAAATTATCTGACTAATGAAGAAATCCGGCTTTGTGGAATACCCCCAGAATGTCTTTTAACACAGCTGATACTGTCATTTACAGCAAATGTTCATCCAAACATTTTTCTGCCGTTTTCCTAATTTCCACATTTTAGGTTACTGACTTTATTGAATCTAATCAAAATTTTCATACAATTAAATGCAATTTGGGATCAAATATGAAAGTGCAATATAATGTGATAATCAGAATTATGTGGTGGAATATGCATGATATAATAATAAAATATAATGTTTATACAGCATCTATGATTAAAATATCTATAATCTTAGGCAACAGCTTCAACACCTGGTGTGCAGTGATTATATAAATAAATATGAAGCACAGAAGGGGAATATGCAGGGTAAGGCAGTAAAGATGCTGCTTTGCCAGGGTAGTAGAGTTAATAGATCAGAGAAAGTCATCAGAGATGTGTACTCCCAGGAGCTTGACTCTGGTAATATACCTCACCTCTGTCCCATTAATGTGAATGGGGGTGTCCACAATAAACCACTTACTCTTCTTGGTGTTGAGGGCTGGGTATTGCCACTGATTTTCTGAATGGATTCAATTTCAATTCACAAGGTTTTGAATTGTTTTGATTTATGATACAGTATACGATTAATAATATGATTCAACTAGGGATATTTTAGTTCAGTTTCAGTGGAGAGATTCTCAGAGAACTAATGCTATAACTTGTATAAGGAACCCTCTAACCTGGTGCACTATTAAAAATAATATTATACGCATTAAGAATTACCCCAAAGCAGCTGTATTAATTAACTTTTTTATTTAAAATGACCAGTAAGTTTCAGATTGGTCATTTTTCAGATTGCGAATTTGGATGATACGTCATTTAATGGTTTCTGAGATTTGTAGTGGTCATGCGTGGACAGAATGGAGGATGCGGGAGCAAGCACTGGGGCAAACAAAAGAAGGTTTATTAAAGAAACTGAACTGAACAAGAAACAAACATGATCACTTGGGATCAAAAGGGAGGGTAGGGAATAGATAACCAGACAGCACAACTTCAATAATGGAACTGGGGATCACTAGACTGGGAAGCACTTAAATACTGGAGTAATGAGGGAACAGACAGGAGGCAGCTGGGTGTGATGAACAGTTGGGCAGGAATGAGAGATGAAGCTAATGAGCACTAGGTGTGGCTTGTTAGAGCCAGATCAGGGAGGAGACATGGGGGTCAGGCAGGGCAGGACATGACAGTGGCATTTTCACTGGTTTAAGTGGGAGATCTTGGAACCCGCGGAAATCTACCACCAGCTCCTTGGTTTTTCCAGGGTTGATCCGGAGGCAGTTCCTGTAACACCAGTTCACTAAGTCGTGGGACAGTTCTCAATACTCCCTGTCGTCCCCATCAGTGATGAAACCAACCATTGCTGAGTCATCAGAGAACTTTTGCAGATAGCAATTGGTGGAGTTATAGGACAAGTCTGCTGTGTAAATGGTGAAAAGAAATGGAGCAAGAACTGTTCCCCGTGGAGCTCCCGTACTGGAGATGACACTGTCAGACACACATTATCTGCCCCAATGCCAGGCTGATAGGCAAATTGAAGTAGTTCCAGCAATGGGCTCACCAGGGGAACAAGGAACCCTTAATATCAGTGAGATACATCAAAAGACAAAAGGAGAGTCAGACTTCAGGCTGCCAGCTTGTTTAATTTGAACCAAAATTAAATATATGTTACACTTTACACTCTCTTTTCTTAAGAGCTTCATCCATGGTAATATAATAATGCCAGGTCTGTACTGTCTCCTCTCCTGCATCAGTCCCTGACCCTGCCAGCTTTATTTTCTGTTTAAATTTAAATTAGACAGAAAGACAGAAACACACACATACACACCCACCTTTGAGTCATACATCACCTAGTATGTGAAAACAGATAACATACAATTTCAAGTTTCTAAACGGTAAGGCAACACATTTTCATAACAGTTTATTGGTTACCATTGATTACATTTAAAGTACACCAACTTCTGTTTTGCCTGTACATTGCTGACCAGGTTCTCGAAACCCATCAAGGTGAACCCATCTCATAAAATGATAATTAATCCCAAAATAATGATTAAATCAGTACACAGACATTGAAAAGCTATTCACACTCGGACGTGCCATCACCCACTCTGGAGAGCCCATTTCAGTCCTGACAGGAGAGCAACACGTCTAGAGAAAGTGCCGGGTGATGCGCGCTCTATCCCACGGCTGAGCTCCAACCAACACCAAAACCTTCCCCTTCCTTTATAATAATTTTTGGGCATTACATGTGGGCAGGGGACGAGCTAGCCAGGCTCACCCCTCCCCCCAGGCAAGGAATTCTCAAATTTTCAATCTTGTGCAGGTAATGTGGCTTGCGTTTAAAATTAAAAATACAAAACAAGTTCCCCTTTTCTCTAGATAAAATCAGTATCCCAAACCAATTACTAGATATGGTTTCAATTAAAAATAATTAAGCAAGTATCCTTGAGCAGTGCTTTCCCTTCCCTTGGAGATAAGGCAGGTTTCTCATGTACTGACCAGTGATGTACAAACCATATTGAGCAACACTTTTCTTCAGCAAGCCCCTCCAAAACCCAAGGAAACATGGTAAGTGTCCTTGAATAGGGTAAGCATGCCAAAACAAGGATTCTTTCACATAAGATAAGGATACTCTGAAACCAGTCATTTGTGAAAAACAAGTTATATGAGTGACAAGAAAGAGAGGAAAAATCTAAAGTAATTGGACAAATATCCTTGAACAGAATAAGTATCATAGAACAAGAGCTGGACAAGATAAGTTGACAAGATAAGCTGATTCTTCTCATGAAAAACAAGTTATACAATTCAACCTTGACACAACAATATTATGAGTGAATCACGGACGATATGGGCGCTGTATCTGAAGTTCAGGATGATTAGTCCACACACGGTTAGAATCGATCCACACCTCAATCACCTCGCATGTATGTCTGCTAGGTGGAGTTGGAGGTACTCCACCAAATAATAAGTACTGTAGTGAAGCTATACAATTACTACCTCCCAAATCATCACAGTGATAGGGAGACATTCAACATATTTCTTTAATGCTATGCTACTGGAACGACCTGGCCAGTTATAGGACCACCTGTGAGTTTGTCTTAATGCAATGGTCATGGCCCAGTTTAATCTCGTTGCTTTTACCCTCTACCCGAAACAGGAGAAATTCGATCTGTGCTGTAAGGATGACCTGTTAGAGATTGCAGGCTTCTTTAACGTTTCGGTCCCCGCTGAGGCTTCCAAGTGGGCTATAAAACAGGTTCTGCAGGATGAATTAAATCGGCAAGGTATTCTACCTGAGTTAGGCAATTCTCCAGGTGTTGCATCATTTCAGAAAGTAAAAAAAGTTTATCAATTGGGACAAAACGTTTATGAATCGGATTCTTTCCACGCCAACTCATCTCTAGACAGCCTTAAAGGTAATCAAAATACATTTCAGTCGTATCCGTAAAAAACTTTAGCATCCGGGAGCACAGTAAAATTCTGAACAGTTTAGAAATTTTTATAGACGAGTGCTTCGAGAGAATTGCTATGGGGAAATCAGACAAAACGCAGACTTCCTCCTCCTGTAAAAACAACTCATCCTCCAAGAGAAGCCGTCCCGAGGACTCCACAGAAGCAGCTTCTCCTAATACCAACGACATGAAGGACATTTTGGAGTCCATAGATAAATGACTATCTAGCTTAGATGCGCATCTGTCCCTAATGGAAATTCTCCATAAAGAGTTCCAGGCTTTGCGCGAGTCAGTGGAGTACAGCCAACAACAGGCGGAATCACTCGCTGCAGAAAATGCGACCCTCAGGGAATCTGTAAAATCCCTCACAGATGGAATGACGTGCCTTTCGGAGGAAAATAAAAAAATAAAAGAAACTATGATTGACCAGGCCCGCAGCATCCATCCATCCATTTTCCAAACCGCTTTATCCTTATTGGGTCGCGGGGGGTCCGGAGCCTATCCCGGAAGCATTG
>JABJVP010000131.1:22510079-22539137 GCA_026770825.1 Brienomyrus longianalis
TGTGTGTGTGTGTGTGTGTGTGTGTGTGTGTGTGTGTGTGTGTGTGTGTGTGTGTGTGTGTGTATATATATATATATGTGTGTGTGTGTGTATGTATATATATATACACACACACACACATTGTATAGTTCATGTATTGGAAGCGGTATACGCAGTTGAAATCGTGGTATACGAAGCGGCGCTTTGTTTTTTGGAATGCATACACTAACTTGTTCATTGGTACTGATTTTACTTGAGTTTATTTTATTAACTGAATTAGCATAGTCTTACAATCTGTCTTCCTGATTACAGACAGAGGCTTCGTCCACTTGGTCAGCCACTGTTTTTTGTGTGTCTCAAAGTATTAAATGTATTTTTCCCTTTTTTTCCCTTGTAATTTGGTGTTTGATTTTGCGGGCCTAGTCAAGGGGTGGGAATTAATTTGGAGGCCCACATATTATTTTGTGTGTTTGTTGATGATGTTTTGTTTTATTTTGCCTACGATCTTGAGTGTTAGTTCCTGTCGGGGACAGTGTGTGGGTTGCTGTGTGTATAGGGGTGAAGTGTGATTTAGAGAAATGTTACTAGTGTATGATGTATGTTGTGGAATTTTTCTTTCACAACTTCTTCTTTTCTGGTCTCATGAGAACTATAGCTCTGGATGTTCTAGTGTGATTATTTGTCATAGGTGTGTTTTAGCTTAACGCAAAGAAATTTATCTATTTTTAGACTATGAGCCCCAGTATAGTTCCTTTACTCGAATAGCCTGCAATGGTTATAGCGTCTATATTGGTGATGATTTGCTAGGTTAACGGTGGGAGCTGTATTTCTTACCCTTTGTGTGGGTCACATTTTGGCATAGTCAGCAGGATCATATTGGGGCTGGTGTCAATTTTTGTTTTAGTTATTCAGCGTGGGTTGTGGTGATATATTGGGACACAATTAATAAAGGAAAATAGTGGCTGTAGAAGGAGGCTATATCTAAGTTTTATGTTGATGGGTATACTGTGCTTATCCGTTTTAGTTTTTTCAATAGGTCAGGCTGTTGACAGAGCAGTTACAAGAGCAACAAGCAGACAATGAAAGGTTACGTCAGGGAAATGTAGTTCCATCAGTGGCCATCGAACTAGGAGAGTCAATAAGCCAGGGAGAGACCATAATCCAGCAGGGGGCAAGCTCATCGGGAGTTAGGTATGTCCATATACCGAGACAACGTAAATATCCTAGATTTTCTGGTGGGTCACTTCCAGAGTGCCTTCTGGTGGAGGAGTGTATTGAGGAAGCTCATAAATGCTTACAGGTTAGACATATGGCTTCTAGTGAGCAAGCCCATTTTTTGTATAATCTCCTTGACGGTGAGGTAAAAATGGAGATTAAGCTTCGTGCAGTTGCAGATAGGACGAATCCTGAAAAGATCTTTTCGATATTGCTGGAGACCTTTGGCTGTAGCCAGTCTTATTTTGAGGCGCAACAGAAGTTTTTCCACCGTCGACAGCAGGATGGGGAGTCTTTGCGTGAGTTCTCACACTCTTTAAAGGCCCTGATGGAAGTGGT
Organism: Brienomyrus longianalis; assembly: GCA_026770825.1. Classification (NCBI taxonomy): domain Eukaryota; kingdom Metazoa; phylum Chordata; class Actinopteri; order Osteoglossiformes; family Mormyridae; genus Brienomyrus; species Brienomyrus longianalis. The sequence goes on from JABJVP010000131.1 coordinate 22,511,613, forward strand.
TCAGTGTAAAAATCCAGACACTATTCTCAATTCTGACGTTGTTTTACGTTTATGGAGTATGTTCAGGATAAATGTTACGCAGAGATTTAAAACAGTTTCTTAGACGCCATCCTGGCTCCTCATTTTTTCATGTGCAGAAAGAAGCATTTCACTGGGCTTAGTCCAGGGGTAGCAGGCGAGTGAGACCCAGGCCGTGGTGGTAAGATCTGTTGATGAACTGACAGAACTTAAAGACTGTTTGCGTAGGCAGCAAGTCCATTTAGATAACATTGTGAAGCATTTGTCTTCTCGACCTGCGGTCACAGTTCCAAATGGTAGACCAAGTTATCCATCTCTGCGACATCGGTTTGCACCCAATGGCCAGCCTATTTGCCTGCGTTGTGACCAGGTGGGTCACATTGCAAAGGATTGTCCAGTATGGGCAAGTGGTCGATGACCAGTGCAACAGGTATATGTGGATTCGGAGAAGGGGGTGCAAAATGGTACCCATGTTCCTCCTAGTGGACATCAAGGAAACTAACGCCCACTAGTTATGAAGCCAAGCACTAGATGGGGGACTGTTAGACTCAAACTTCTCTTTGTATATACACCCCTCTTATTGTGGGTTGATAGGTGAATGCCCAGTGGTTGATGTTAAGATGGGGGGGGGTGACTGCTGCTTGTCTGGTGGATAATGGCTCAATGGTATCTACTATTACTGAGACCTTCTTTAAAGAACACTTTCAAGGGCTGGGGCGAGACCAGTTACGTTCCTGTGGGTGGCTGCAATTAAAAGCAGCTAATGGGTTAGACATTGCTTACAGAGGTTATTTGGAACTGGATGTGGAAGTTTTGGGTAAGGTGTTTCCCTCTATGGGTGTTCTGGTCATGCAAGACCAGATTTGGCAGTGAAGGCAAAAAAAATTTTTGGGGATGAATGTGCTTCGGTGCTGTTTACAGGAGATGTTTTGTCAAGAGGGTACTTGAGGGTACTTCTTTACCCCCTCCTTAATGTCTTCGGTTCCCACTGTCTGGAGACACACCTTGTTGGCATGTCAAAGCTTGAAAGACTTGTCAGAATCTGGGTGTTTGGGTAGGGTGTCCACTTCCTCAGGGTCTTCGGTTCATGTGCCGGCAGGATCCATGAAACTAGTGTCTGCAGTATGCAGGCAGGGGCTTTGTCCTTTTGTCCTGGGAACCGGGGAAAGGGGAATGGCAATTGCCACCAGAATTGATTACCCCCAGTTGTTTACTCTCCATTGGTGATGGCACCGTGTGTGTGCCTGTAGTCAATGTGGGTATGCAAGATCAGTGGATAAGGCATCACACTACCTTGGGGCAGTTGCATATGATAGATGTGTGCCCAGTAAACAAACCTGCTTTTTTCCAAGAAGAAGAGGGTACACGAGGCCCGGCTGTTTTAATTCAAGCTGTGGAGCTCACTGCCTCCCAGCTGCCTGACCTGACTGACATGTCTTGGTCTGGTTTGACAGATTCCGTACAACAACATTAGTGTTGCAAAGGTACAGTGCAGCATTTAGTTAAGGAGAAGGAGACTTGGAATGTATGGCCTTGATTGAACATGAAATCCCTTTGTTGGATGATGTACCAGTTTGGCAGCATTATCAAAGGCTTCCACCAACCCAGTATGATGTTGTAAAAGCACACATTCAGGGGCTATTAGAAGAAGGGGTAGCAAGACCAAGCTGTAGCCCCTATGCTTCACCCATTGTGGTGGTTCAGAAGAAGGATGGATCTATTTGACTTTGTGTGAATTACAGACAGTTGAATGCAAAAACTAGAAACTATACCTTTCCTTTGTCTCATATTGAGGAGTCATTGGACGCCCTCACTGGTGCCTGTTTTCTACTCTTGATCTTGCTAGGTGCCCATGGCAGAAAAGGATCGAGCAAAAACAGCATTCTGCACCCCGTTTGGCCTCTTAGAGTTTCAGAGGATGCCATTTGGGTTGTGCAATGCACCAGGGACGTTCCAATGGCTTATGGAAAGGATTCTCCTCCTGTATCTGGATGATATGGTAGTTTTTTCCTCCCCGTTTCAATAGCATCTGGAGCGACTGGAGTTGGTATTGGGTAGGTCGATCCAACAAGGTCTCAACCTTAAACTTGAGAAGTGTCAGTTCTTTCAGTCAGAGGTAAAATTCTTGGGACATGTTCTTTTGGCCTCTGGAGTTTCAACAGACCCTGATAAGATCAGTTTTGTACGGGACTGGAAGATGCCTTCAACTGTAACAGAATTATATTCGTTTTTAGGGTTTGCATCCTATTATCAATGATTTGTAGTGGGGTTTGCATAGTATGCAGCTCCTCTACATATGACAGTGGCAAAGCTACAGCCCTACCATGAAGAAGAAAAAGGAAGGCCCTAATACCTCCTTGCAAGATCATTGGGAGTGGGGGTGTGAGCAGGATTTCAATACTTTGAAATAGATGTTGATTAGCACACCTGTTCTGGGGTATGCTGATTTCAGTAAGCCTTTTGTTCTGGAGGTAGATGTGAGTGGTCTAGGGCTAGGGCAGTTTTATCCCAAGAACAAGAGGGAGGTCTTAGATGACCCATTACATATGCAAGTCGGGTATTACGTCCATTAGAACGCAATATGACTAACTACTCTGCAATGAAACTTGGATGTAGTGGGATTTCCTGTCACCGGGATGGTGACATTAAGGGGGGCGTGAATGTAGAATGTATGGTGGGGAGGGTTGGAAGCGCCATTTAATTGTGCCCCGCCCCTTAGTGTTGATTAGCCCAGGTGGCAGAGGTGATTTTTTCCTTTAAAAGAGTTGGAAGACTCGGTCGAGAAAAGGATAGCGTGGAGGTGATTCGGGAAGTTGTGGGTGCACATACTGCAGAAGGAATCGTGTGAGTTTCCTCTTATACAGCCTCCAGTTATATTGTGGTTAATTGGAACTAATTTGGAGTGTTTTGTTTGTAGTGCGTTCTGATATTGGAAGCGGTATACGCAGTTGTGAGCCAGCTGAAACAGCGCTTTGTTTTGGAAAGAGGTCTAGCGTCATAAGATTCAGGCCTTATTGCTTACACCGACTTGTTCATTGGTACTCATTGGTACTGATTTTACTTGAGTTTATTTTATTATCTGAATTAGCATAGCTTTACAATCTGTCTTTCTGATTACAGGCGGAGACTTTGTCCACTTGGCCAACCACTGTTCTTCCTGTGTCACAAAGTATTCGATGTATTTTTCCTTTTTCTTTTTTTTCTTGTTGTAATTTGGTGTTTGATCTCAGATAGTAGTTATTTTTGGGTATCTAAATCCCTAAGCCATAAAACCTGGAATGCTGGCCTTCCTTTGCCTTGTTATCTGAATCACCTTGGGTGTGTGTGTGGATGTGGATTACGTTTATATTACATTGTGGGGACCAAATGTCCCCCACAATGCATTAAAAAACTGTTATTTTGATGTTACCCATAGCAATGAGATCTCCACCTGTGCTCTATTTTTAGACTATTAGCCCCAGTATAGTTCCTTTATGCGAATAGCCTGCAATGTTTATAGCGTCTATATTGGTGCAGATTCGCTAGGTTAATGGTGGAAGCTGTGTTTCTTGCCCTTTGTGCGGGTCACATATATATATATATATATATATATTACACACACACACACTTTAAATTAAAGTCCACTCTCTTCAGCATACGGTCATAAATTCATCAAACCGTTATAACACCCCTAGATCCAGTATAACACCAGGGATCCAGTCAAATGTCCCAGATCATTGGTCCAGGTGTTGAATTCCCAGTGATCAATATTCATGGACTTTAGACTTCAAATTCACACCCCTTGGTATTCCATTGGGGGGGGTGGAGCAGAACCGTAAGACTGACAATACCTGCGTGGAGACCAGCCCCTGACCAAGGGGAGAAGTAAAAACTGCAAACTACGAAAAAGCTGCAAGACGCAGAGATTCACTCTAGACCTCATCCCCGCTGATCATCTCATCACCTCTCCATCAAACTTCCAGAGGCTCCATCCGCAACCATGTAAACTCACTTTCATTCATTTGATAATATATCGTGTTCATCCATTTTATAATTTGGGTCTTGCTTTCAAGATCAAGGACTTGTATTTGAACTGTATTTCCCTTGTAGGGTACCAATTTAAATTAAGTTACTGCCTTCCCATATTCCATCCAGCTCATTGATTTTATTCAGTTTTGTTCTGTTATTTTGTGTTTGTTTTATGTTAAGTGTAATGTCTGTCGCGTGTTAGTTGTAGTGTTAGAAATAAATGCATGCCTTAAATACATCTTAAATATCTATTGTCTGCATCACTTTACTGGTGGGAAATCGTTACTAAAGTTTTGCCACAGAGTTGCTGCATACCTAGTGAGAATTACATTCAGGGAATGAACATTCTAACCCAGGTTACATAGTGATACAGTAATTAATAAGTTCCATTCATATCATGGAACTAAAACTTCCAGTAACTGATTAATTGAAACCTCCAAGAAAAATAAACCATTCAAGCATAATAATTAATTAATAATTAAATAATAATTAATTTCCCTACATATTGGTAGAAATTATTGAACTTTTTCCCTACATACTCAATACTCTCCAAAACCTTCTTCCCAAATTGTATGTGGTAGCTCATTTCCAGAGACATAATTAACAGAATGTCATCCTACATGATACATCCATCCATTCTCCATCAGCACTAGCACAAAGTGGATTAATATCCAGAGGTAACTGAAATACTGCCAAATATAACAGGCCATGTAACTGATCAGCCATAATGTTAAAACCAGCTGCCTAATATTGCATTGGTTCCCCTCATGCCAACAAAACAGCTCTGACCTGTTGAGGCAAGGACACCACAAGACCTCTGAAGGTGTCCTATGATATCTAGGACCAAGACGTTAGCAGCAGATCCTTTAACTTCTGTTAGTTGCAAGGTAGGGTTTCCATGGATCGGACTTGTTTGTCTAGCACATCCTACAGATGCCCTATTGGATTGAGATCTGGGAAACTTGGAGGCCAAGTCAACACCTTGAAATCTTTTTCATATTCCTCAAACCATTGCTGAACAATTTTAAAAGTATGACAAGGTACATTACCCTGCTTAAAGAGGCCACAGCCAGCCAGGAATATTGTTGCCATGAAAGGGTGTACTTGGTCTACAACAATCTTTAGGTAGGTGGTACGTGTCCAAGTAACATCCACATGAATGCCAGGAGCCAAGGTTTCCCAACAGAACATTACCCAAAGCATAACACTGCCTCCGCTGGTTTGTCTTCTTCCGAAAGTGCATCCTGGTGCAATCTCTTCTCCAGGTAAATGACGCACAAACACCTGGCCGTCCACATGATGTATCAGAAAACATGACTTATCAGAGCAAACCACCTCCATGGTTCAGTTCTGACGCTCATATGCCCATTGAAGGCACTTACGGCAATGGACAGGAGTCAGCATGGACATATGGCTAGCATGTGGTTACGCAGCCCCATAAACAGCAAGCTGTGATGCACTGTGTGTTCTGACATCTTTCTATCACAGCCAGCATTAACTTTTTCAGCAATTTGTGCTACAGTAGCTCTCCTTTAGGATTGGACCAGATGGGCTAGCCTTCGCTCCCTATGTGCATCAATGAACCTTGGACACCCATGACCCTGTTTCTGGTTCACCAGTTTGCATTCCTTGGACCTCATTTGGTAGGTACTGACCACTGCATGCTGGGAACACCCCACAAGACCTGCCACTTTGGAGATGTTCTGACCCAGACATATAAGTATCACAAATACTCCCTTGTCAAAGTTGTTCAGGTCCTTACGCTTGCCAATTTTTTCTGCGTCCAAAACATCCATTTCAAGAACTGACTATTCACATGCCGAATAAATAATGGCATCCTTGACGGGCATCATCGTAATAAGATAATCAATGTTATTCACTTCAACTGTCAGTGGTTTTAACATTAATGCTGATCAGTGTATTTTTTCCACAAAGAATGTAATTTTTTTCAATTAACAAAAAATATTTGACTAATCTCTGGATTGTTTGATTACCTCAAAGTATTTTCACAGGGATACAATACTTTTACAATATGTCAACAATGACACTTTAAGTCTAGTTAAAATGGAATCTTAATCTTATACAAAGACAAATGAAGTCATTAAATCTGTCAAATTTTACTTAAAGGCATAAATGAGTGTCGGGGACAAATATTTCATTCTAAACAACCCTGATGATCAACTGATAACATTAATTCTAGAACAAATGGGGATGTCACTGAGGACCATTTAATGACTGGGAAGTAATTTCTTTACAGAAAGCATTGTCAGTTTGTCCAAATACCCAAATAGTGTCAACAGTTATGTTCTTATGGTGATCTGCTTGGTGATAACATTCCCATCACTTCCGTTTGGAGTTGGAAAAAGGGACTCCTATTATACTAGCAGCAATCTTGCTTGGTTACAGCTTTAGCCAAGAAATTCATCTACAAACACACAAATAATCCAGTGTCAGCCACAGTAACTGTGTGCACTCCATTTAAAAGAGGGTGCAGGGAGGTGGTGACAGGAAGTAAAAAGAATAGTAACAAGATCTATAACTTACTCACTTTCAGTACAAACGGGGCAGCAACCAGTCCTGTTGAGTACTTTATTCTGTGAAAGACAGGCAGAGTGCCAGAACATTAAAGGCTGAGAGACAAGCTCTGCCTCTGAAATAAGAGACAGCTGGCAGAAACGGGAGCTTGTGTCAATCTTTCCATGGAAGGGCACATCAGAGGACTCTGCCCCCCCCCCCCCATCTCTGCCAGTGCCCCCAGGCAAGTTGCACCCCCAACTGCACATATATACATTTCATTCTTTCAAGTCTTCAGAGAGACACAGAGCCGACTTTTCACTTGCTAAATATAGAGTACAATTTGGCCGTGTTCAAGTAACCACTTTGACATTAAATCGTGTAAATGTCCAAATCAGAGGCTTGGATGGTGGCGAGGGGCCAGTGGGTAAATGATGCATTGGCCCCCAGGAGACATGCATCACAACTCTTTGCTTTCACAAAGCATAATTACACCATGGAAAAGGGGGTGTTAAACTCATTCAATATGTAGTCTGGCAGTCGCAGGTTTCTCATGGCAGGAAACTCTTAAGTTTTTTTGAACTGATGAAGAATGAAAGAGTCAGAAGTTATTCTTAACCCTTAAACTTCATGATGATGTAATGACACTAAACCCTCCAGTAGTACAGCTTGTAAAAACTATTAACTACATTCTGATTATCACCACCACACACCAGAGATGTATGCTACAGTTTACCAATATATACTAAACAATTACTATGTGTGTCCAAGAGTGTCTTATAAAGTAGTATTCTTGCTCTTAAAGTAGGTGTTTGTCATCTATTAGTGTGACTGATAATAGTGTGTTTTAAAGGAAAGTGCACTCTTTATTGAATTATAGCTTTCTGACAGATGCAATACACATTTAGATGCACAATGCTAAACATGAAATCTAGAGCAGAATATTAGATAGTTCTTCTCTCAAGCCTTATATTTAGCTTGCTATATTTAATGTTAGACAGGCAATTCCACATTGTACTTTCCTACTCAGTAAACAGACTGTCAACATGACAACAAGCCTGTGTATGATTCTGGAGAGTGGATCTTTGTGGTATGTTTAATGTGTCGACACATTTGCCGCCATCATACCCACCATAAAATGCATCATGGAATGATAATTCCTCTCTTGTTGTCGTCTTTTTTTAGATGTTTTATATGCTTTTTATGCACCATATTTTTATTTTTATGTTGCCTTAATAATCACACCATTGTAGTACCTGAGCATAGGAATGGCCAGGGGGAGAAAATGAGCCCTTCAAAGGGGACACTCACCGAGGGGCAGGTTGTGATTGGCACACATTGTTTCGTGTGACACTCTATGGTCCCTTTAATGCATGCACATAGTGTGCAGTTCACTGATGACCATCGGTCCCCATCCTTAAGAAGATAAATAAAGCATTAATTTCTTTAATTAATTGCTTTATCATCATATTCCCCTATATAATATAATACCCCATATAATACCCTATATATTCCGCCTGGATGTGATTTTTATTTATAATTAAGTTTTTTAATTAGGAATTCCACCAAAAAAAACGAAGATAACTTTCCCTATGGAAAAATTTAAACTCAAATACCCAGTCAGGATCACAGTGACAGGCCATTGAATGTCTATGTTTTAATTATACTTGAAACACATAATTTTAGTTTGTTTAATAGTCAGCCAGCACAATAACATGAGCATATTCTCATAAGTATGAGTGATTTTTTACTTCCATGAAACAGAAATGTTATTCCATAAATCACACACCAGGCGGATCACAGTATCTAGATGTTATCATTGTATCACATGGAAAAAAAAGAGTATAACTTAGCATTCTACTTTTCAAACACTTGCCAACTTCTCTCCTGGCAGGGTATAAATTACTTTTTGTACCAACTTGCTCTGAGGCACTGTGGGAGTGAATATATGTATAATCTGCCATTTGATAGTGGTCATGCACTCGTGTTCAGCCTACCAGATAACACTAGGTGTTCTCACCCTGTAGACTTTGTTCCTGACACGGCAGTACTTGATATCCTCCACCTTCATGTATGACAGACACTCATCACAACAGTGGTCTGAACTTCTCTGGCAGCTTCCAGGCTTAGAGCATCTCTTCCTGCATACTATCGTAGAATCCTAAGAAAGAATGGCACTCTGAATGTATCTGTGTGTACAATATGTTAGAACTGGCTCTTTTCAGAGTGTGCTAGTGTTTTTACTTGCTTGTATTATTGTATGTTCAAAATGATAGTGTACTGCTTGCAGAAATTTTCATATAGCACTGATGTTTAATATAACATGCAAGGTAAAAGATGAGCAAAAAATCCTAAAGAGCAGTTAAATTCATATCTGTACATTCTGATTATAACCAAGACTAACCTTGCAGGTACAGGAGGTGCAGTTATCGTATTTAAAGGAGGTGCCATTTTCATAGACCTCACTGCGGAACAAGCAGCTTCCCAATGAAAGGTCAAACACTTTTCTCTGGCCTGCAACAAAAAGAAGTTCTCTGTGTGATCAGAAAGCTTTGGTAGGATTGTGAACATTATCAGAAACACAGGTTCAGCATATGAGAAAATGAGACAGCGGGACTGAGGGTTACCTAAGCATTTAGGGCAGCACTTTCCAGGTGGGGTGTGACTGAGGTAGGCAGGGCAGGATAGTACAGGACACACCTCCCTCCTGCACATTGTTCTTCCACCCTGACAAGAAACATTCAAAGCTACATCAACTGCACAGACCCTAAGTAGGCCTTTTGCACAGCCCAATTAGGCTAAAGTCCTAAGATGTCTTGAAATCATAAATAAGCATTGTAATGACCTGCATCTAACAGTCCAAATATTAGTCAGTATACTATTAAATGCAAAGGTTTGGAGCAAGCAATGATGGATAAGAAACTTTCTGCAACCCACTTAAAAGTACTGTAACATATTATGATGAACCAAAACATCACGTAAAATTGTTAATGTCAAGGTCTGGGATATATTGGATGGTAAGCTAACATTCAGTACATGTTGAATATCCAAATAATTTATGCGAGATGACTGCTTCAAAGCATCTTCAGAATGGCAAGGCTTGTGTGTCAGCTAAGCTGAGCAATAATCAGCACCTACTGAGCATGGTCAAAGGGGGGAAAAAATTAACCGCCAACAGGGTGTTAGGCGGCCAAGACTTGTCGAGATGAGATGTGAGCGAAGACTATCCCATCTGGTGCAAACCAAAAGAAGGGCCACTGTGGCACAAATGCCAGATGATTTTGATGATGGTCACAGGAGTAATGTGCCATAACACACGATGCATCAAGTCCTGTTGTGTATGTGGCTGTATAGCAGCAGATCAGTCAGAGTGCCCATGTTGATCCCTGTCCACTGTTGACAGTCAGATGCACAACTACACATCCTCAAGACTACATATTTCATCTATAAATTTGTACTTTATGGTGCACCCTATAGTACAAGATGTCAGAGAAAAGGAAAAGCATAACTTAGATATTGTTTTATTGTGACCTTTGCACTATTTATAACATTTTTAGTATATTTAAAAATGTTTATACAGTAGTGTACTGTGTACTGGTACTAAACAGAATAGAGGAAATCAGCTCTATTATACTGTACATTACTTACATTTGGATACTTTAAATACAGGTAATCTTTTTTATTTATTTGGAATAAATTAAAGGTCTAAAGGAAAAAGCATAAAGCAGCCAATGCCGAAGTGTGCGCATAGCAGCCAATGCTTTATAGAACCTTAGAACTCTCACCTAATTGTCCTATTTATTGAGGCATTCAAAACTAAGGATGTATCAGTACCATTTTTTCAGACCGCGTAAGAGTACCAATGCTCGCTGTCTGGTATTCACCGAAACCAATGCCACTTAGGGCAATACAATGTCTAAAAAACAATATGTGATATTTCATAATTAATTAATTGATTGATTGATTGATTGATTGATTGATTGATTAAAATATCGGGATAAGCAATAATATCAAAATTACCCCACAAACACTGGGCACCAAGCGACACATTTGAATTCTTTTTGCCGAAACTAAAGAAAACTTGAAAGCAAGAAAAATCATATATGAACAACACGGCAAACCGCAAGCATTAAAAAATTAAAACTTGTTGATTAGTGGTGCTGACCATCAGGTATTTATCAATACCAAGAAGGCTTCAATGAGCTCTCTCCATCACATGCGGTCCTTTGCAGTATGTTGTGCTTCTCCCCATGACAGGTTCATCTTTTGAAGTTCCTGTACCACAGTTCTACGCCAGGTGTTTTTGGGTCTTCCAGATTTTCTTTTTCCAGGTGCTGTCCATCTTAAGGCAACTCTTGGGATGCGGTTTTCCTCCATCCTTAACACATGTCCAAGCCATCTTAAGCGTCTTAATGTAATGTCCTTGGTGATGCTTTGACTGCTTCTTTTCTTGTATAGTTGTTGGTTGGATATTTTGTTGGGCCAAAAGATCTGGCAGATTCGTCTGAGGCATCTGTTGTGGAAGACCTCAAGTCTCCTCATGTCTGTACTTACTTCATGCCAACACTCTGAACCATACAGGAGGACAGACTTTACATTGCTGTTATACAGGATCATCTTTGTTTTTAGGCTGTATTGTTTAGACATCCAGATGGAACGGAGTTGGGAAAAGGCACCCTGAGCTTTTCCCAGCCTTGCTCTAATGTCTTTATGGACAGTGCTGTCCTTGCTGATAAGGCTGCCAAGGTAGGCGAAGTCCTCCACAAACTTGAGTGGTGCTCAATTCACCTGGATGTGTGCTGTGGGGATGGAGTTTATGCACATCACTTGGGTTTTGGAGGTGTTGATGTTAAGTCTGGCCTGTCTGATATATTTGTTGAGCCTGTCAGTTTTCAATTGCATGTTGGAGTGGTTTGTTGAAAGGAGAGCAAGGTCGTCTGCAAAGTCAAGATCTTCCAACTGAGAGGACAGAGTCCATTGGATGCCTCTGGGTTTGTCTGCTCTGGTGTTAGTTGTGATCCAGTTGGCAAGCAGGAAAAGAATGGGAGAGATGATGCACCCTTTTCTCACTCCGAACTGTACAGAGAACTATTCAGTGAAAGTGTTGCCCATAAGGACTCAGCACTCAAATTTTTCATAGAAGATTTTTATCATTGTAATTATCTTAGGTGGGATTCCGTAGTATTGGAGTATCTTCCAAAGAGTGTTATGATGGACACTATCAAATGCATTCTTGAAATCAACAAAGTTGATATATAGGGGTGTGTTCCATTCTAAGCACTGCTATAGGATGTTTCGCAGTGCCAATGGTCTTGTCCATACACCCTCTTCCTTTCCTGAAGCCTGCTTGTTCTTGTCTGAGCCTGGAGTCAATGGCTGGCCCCATTCTGTTAAGAAGGACTCTGCAAAACACTTTGCTTGGGATGGACAGAAGGCTGATTCCTCTCCAGTTGTCACAGTTTTCGGTGTCGCCTTTCTTTGGGATTTTGACTATGAGGCCTTTAGACTAGTCTTCGGGGATGGTATCACTGTTCCAGATGTTTTGGAAGAGATCAGTAAGGACTTTAGTTGATGTTAAAATGTCAGCCTTCAGCATCTCCGCATGGATTGCATCCAGGCCACATGCCCTGTCACTATTTAGGGATAGGATGGCAGTTTTGACCTCGGAAAGGTCAGGGGGGTTGATATCCAAGATGTAGTCTGTTGTTGTGATGTTGGCAGGTTGTTCTGGCTCAGGGTGATTGAGCACTTCCTGGAAATGCTGGCCCCATCTAGCTGCTTGCTCACACTCTGATGAGCGTTGACCCCAGAGGGTCAATGGCAAATCATAAATCTCTATGTTATTAAGCTTTGTGTGTAACCTAAGCCTACCTCCCCAACAAAGGTGATAATCGCTGGGTAGTCACTGTCAGATACAGACACGGGGTTACTTGTCTGATATCGATTACCTATAATATCATATTGCAGAAGCCAAATACCGCTATTTTATTTCTACAATTTGGACAGTTACAAACAGGGACAGACTTACCATAAGGCAAGGGTAGGGAGCCACCTGGGGCCACCAAAAACAAGGGACCCCAGGAAATTAGAATCTCCAGAAGTTATATTTAAGGATATAACATAATATGATCACTTAAATTATAGCACCATATCTCTTATTTGCATTATCAGTGACTGTTTTCGGGATAGACAAAGATGCCCCCCATCCCAGCAGTAATGGACTATTCTGTAGCTGAAACACTACCTAGCTTTCTTTCTACACTAGAGTCCAGTAATAAGCTAGACTGCTATATTGGTGTTTCACTGCCAAATGAACAGGCACAAAGTACCCTAGAAGAAAACGGTCCAAAGACACAAGACTAACATTACAGTTCCTGTGTCTTTTATACTATTTCATTAGAGTGGTATACAAATTGCAAATATGGATAGAACTAAATTAAATAAAGCATGAAAAAATTGAAGGCTAACCTTAACCTCAGGCGTGGATAAAAGGCACCGGCTATCCTAGGTTACGGCCTAAAGTCATGACAAAACAGGGAACGGATGGACTTCCTAAATTTGGCCCGATGATCCACCGGCATGGTACTCTCCTCCCCGAGATCGGTTTTACCAAATTGCTTACATGGCTCATTACTTGGAATAAAGTGTTTCAAAAGACTCTGTGCAAAGAAGACTTCCATAGAAGAGATTGTATAAATTGTAGAATGTTGCTGCTGGTGGCAATTTTGTCATACTTTATTCTGTTCAGTTTTTAGATGTTTTATTAGATTACTTGTGTTATATGAACTTGTTTTCGTATCTCTTCTTGATATGTTAACAGAGCACAGTATGCTTTGGATTTTATTGTTCATTCTGAAGTCCTTCCACACTGCGGACAACTTGTGATCCACTTTATTCTTCCCAATAAAGATAATAAACTGGTATGTCATCATATGGTATCGATGATCGGGATCAATGCATTGTCACAAGAATGAATACCAGTACATAAGCACTGTATCAGACCAGACTGATGCACTTCTATTCAGAACACTGCATATATCACCTCAAGCAGAGGTTTTGGGATGCCTTTATCTCAAAATGTGTTTTTTTTTTTTTGTAGCAGGTTTGCTGATTATGTTTGTTTAATATGCAAATCTTTTTCTTTGAAAATGCATGTTGAAGGAGAGAAATGCAGTGCAAAGGCTAACTGAGGGCAAGATCAGAAAAAGCTCCGGAGACCAATGGGCCAGAAGAGCAATTGTTTATGAGCAAAGCAAAGAGCACTCACAGTGCAGGAGCAGGTGATACAGGGTTGTCCCTCAGGGTGGAATTCCTCCTGCTCTTTATATAAATGGCCTTCAAAGATGCAGCCTGAAAATGTAATGGAGGAATTACGGCAGGATCCACCATTCTCCTTGCTCAGATCAACTGACCTGTTCCTATACCAAACACTCCAGGAACAGACTTATCCTATGGTCGACTTAGCAAAGAAACAGCTTTTTCCTCCGTTAACCCAAACAAGAACAGGCAGAACCATTGCCAATCTTGCAATGTAAAAAGTAAATGACACACTTTGTACTAAATATCAGCCAGTCTTATTCCTGCTTTCTGTCGATGATCAAATAATGTGTTATGTAACCAGCTGCTAAGCAAATCATTTAAGTCCACCCGTTGTCAGAGTACTTATTCAGTACAGGTTCACTGACAGCCTGGAGCAGAAAGCACAGGGCACCGAGCAGGAGGTGCCCAAAATAGAAAGCCAGGGCATCTCAGGGCACACATACGCTACGAACAATTTAGAGACACCAGTTCACCTAACTGCATATAAGTGGGCTGCAGGAGGAAACTGGAGTCCTGCCCAAACATGCAATCTCCACACATTAAAGAGAGGCTGGATTTTAGCTCTCCAACTTGGAGATGCAAGGCAACATTGCTACCCACCTCAGTTAATTAATAAAACATGCTTTATGAAAGAAATAATATGAAATCACATTTAACTACCACCAAAATGAAGAATGACTTCTGCATTAAAATGAAACCTTGCCATAAAAGATGATATTATATAGTGCAGCTAAAGTATTTACACATGAATGCTGGACACTGGGATGTTTTAAAAAGGGGTGGCATTCAGCAACAATCAAACTTACCAGGACAAGATGGGCAGCATTTCTTGGGGTGAATCTTGGGGTTCTTACAGTGGACAATACATCGCACCACGGCTTCTGTGATGACACCTTCCTGAGACCCAAAGTCAAGGTTAACTTACTGGACCCAAGGTGCATATCGCTTCTCTATCATCAGGACTTTCACATTGACATCGATTAAAAAAAAAAAAAAGAACCTATCTGCATTCTAGTCCTCACAGTTTTAGCTTTATTCTAGTGCCCTTAGACTCGAAGGCATGAAACTTACCAAAATAAAGCTAGTGCCATAACTGCAAAAAATGTCTGTTAAAGGCCACATCACTATATCAATGAAGAATATTATCAGAGGTGGATATTTCAGGTCCATAAAGGTAAAAATATTTTGCTTCAACCAACCAGCTGAGTAGAAAGAGTCACAGAGTACTCAACTGCTCGTTTCAGGCAAAATCTTGGTTTGATTTTTACTTTCTGGCCCTAAAATGTCCACCTCTGAATATTATGCCATCTTTGGCAACAAAATAAACTCCACCCTCTTATCTCATTCATGTCTTTTCAATTGCTGCAAGCTGCTAAGATGCTGATATTGAACAGCTTGAAGTACACCATTCAGTCATAAGGCATTTGGCTAATTTTGCAATGAATGGAGTTTAATCCATGCACTGATCTTCCATAACTCATTATCTACAGGGTTATAGTGAATCTCGAGTATACTCCAAGCGGCATAAGACAGACATCACCCTCAACATTCACACAGTGCACATTTTCTCCTGAATCCTAAGACCAAAAATATATTGTACGGTGTTATAAGCTAATGCCCTTCATCTAATAGTGCAAATAATATATAAACAGACCAAATAACATCCTGGCTTAAATAAAAAAAGACTTGTGATAAGCCTCCTATGACAGTCTTTCAGGTAATAACAAGTTACAATTTAATCCGGATGATGTGATTGATCCCCCCACTCAACCACCTCCTTGTTAGCAAAATCTACACAGGAGGACCACCCTCGCAGAAAATTTTGCTGGGTTGCATAAGAACATAAGAAATTTACAAATGAGAGGAGGCCATTTGGTCCATCAGGCCCGTTTGGGGAGAACTTAACTAATAGCTCAGAGTTGTTAAAATCTTATCTAACTCTGATTTAAAGGACCCCAGGGTTTTAGGTTGCGCTACACTAACAGGAAGATTATTCCATACTCCTACATTCTGTGTAAAGAAGTGCTTTCTCAAATTCATTTTAAAATGTTCTCCCGCTAATTTCCACTAATGGCCACGAGTTATAGTATTTAAACTAATATTGAAGTAGCCATTTAGCTGAACAGCATCCAGACTTGTTAGAATTTTATATACCTGGATCATGTCCCCCCTTAGTCTAGTTTGCTCAGATTCAGCTCAGCTAACCTCTCCTCATAAGACATTCCTCTAAGACCAGGAATTATTCTTGTAGCCCTGTGTTTCTCCCTTTCCAAGGCAGCAATGTCCTTCTTAAGGTATTGTATGATCGTAGCATCACCTCCCTTGACTTAAACGCCACACACCTAGAGATGTAACCCAACATCCTATTCGCGTTTTTGATTGCTTTCCCACACTGGCGAGAGTGGGACATGGAAGCATCAACATACGCACGAAGTCTTTCTCATAATCAGCTAGCTTTATTTCAGAAGGAACCCATGAGATATCTATACTTTATATTTCTGCTCCTTGCATGGATTACCTTACATTTATCTACGTTAAATCTGCCAGATATCAGCCCAGTCGCTAATTAAATCAAGATCCCATTGTAGTCTCTGAACTGCTAGTTCAGTATCTGCTACGCCACCCACCTTGGTGTCATCTGCAAATTTAACCAGTTTCCTGTCAGTTAACCAGTTTTCGATCCAAGCTGCTACAGTTGCTAAAATCCCTGCAGCTTTGAGCTTAAGCAAGAGCCATTTGTGGGGGACAACATCAAAGACCTTCTGGAAATCTAAGTAGATCACATCGTAGGCCTTTTTGTGATCATTTTCTCTTGTGGCTTCCTCAAAGAACTCCAGTAGATTAGTTAAACAGGATCTACCTTTCCTAAATCCATTTTGGCTTTCCCTCAGAATGTTATTTGAACAGTAGACCTTGGTTTTATGTCACTGATGTAATTTGGACCTTAGGTAAAAATAATTGAGTACCTCTGGGTAAGTATGTGAAACACATAGTGGAGTGGGGGGGTTGGCATGCACATATTGTGCTGTGGAAGCTACATAATACCTATATCTATGTTTTCATAACAGTCATGTGCTGTGTCAAGCAAGACGGAGCAGGTTTGGTTGCAAAACTAAGGGGCGGTTTTATTGACTCAAATGAACAAAGACTGGAAATAAACTTGATCTCAAGGGATCAAAATGGGAGGACTGGAGGAAGCAGGGCACAGTCAACACAAGGGTACAACATCAATGACTGGCCTGGGGAAAACAAAACTGGGAAACATTTACATATGAAATTCATGGGGGAGCAAACAAGAGGCAACTGGCTTGATTAATACAGGGGCAGGAACAAGTGGTAAGACAAATAAGCAACAGGTGTAGATTGTTCGGGCCACGCCAGGGAGGAGACAGGAGGGTCAGGTGGATATGTCAGGCAAGACATGTCATGTACATTGATGTACTTTGCTGTTGTTACATGCCCTGCTCATATGATCCTCCTGTGTGCCACGCCCCCTCATTAACCTCGTGTATAACCCCGATTTTTACCAGCTGTTTCCTGTTTTTTTTTTCCATTTAGCCCCATGTATTTCAGTCCGCGTTCTAGTGTGTTTCCCTAGGTCTGTCATTGAAGTCTCATTGTGTAGTGCTGCCTGTTTTGCCTGTTCCATGTCCCAGCTCCTATTTCGCTTTAAAACCCATTTTCCCCCGATCCGTCATGTTCTTCTCATGCTTCGCCGTTTCGTGCACCAGGCTTGGTCACGACAGCTGTTTGGATCTTCATTTTTACAGCGAAATTAATTTTTCAGTAAAACTCAAGGAACATCACACTTTCGCTAGCCATCTACTTTTGCACCAAGACTGACACATTGTAAGGACAGCATACTGTTAACAGCTTCCCCGTTTTCTGATTATTGGATGAGGCACTAAACTAAAGGCAAATTACTTAACTTAACAATTTTTGAACTATAGGGTAACAATAATATATTGAGGAGCAGACATGTTGCTGGCTACTTCCTGAGTACTTAGGCTGTAAGCAAATGGATGAATCATAATAGAGCATGAGGTTGAAGAAACTGTAAGGAAGGGATTCATTTGAGCACATTGGTGGAAAATGGAGTTTATCTGGATCTCCTTCCAGTGAATGACTACAATAAATCAACTGCATATCCTCCTTCTCTTCTCATTTTCTATTCTCCTCCCCCTCATGTCTACTTTTTTCAGCCCCCACAGCAATGAAAAACACCAGTCCTCCGAGTCTCACGTGTTCAGTTCTAACTCAGTGTGACTAATTTTTCCTATTTTGGTATTTGAAAATCTTTGCTATAAAATTCACCCTCCTCCCACCATAAAACTTCTGAAATACCATGGTATGCCATATTACCCAAGCCTAGTTAAGTTCATCAATAAATTTCAGTTAAACACATATTTAATCTGTCCTAGGAAGCAAAAAAGGGTATGTGAATTTAATAATTGTTCATTTTCAGAATTATTTAGTATATATTAAAAATCAGTGTAAATATTACTGCCGCTGTTTTTGATTGAAAACTACATGTGCTATCTGACCTGATTGTAATTCTTTTACTCATACACTGTGACAGAGTGCAGAGGAGAAAAGCAAATACAAACTGGTCACCAAAAGACACCAATCTTCTGCTGTATGGAAAAATATTTTGGATTCCACAGAGATGACACTGAGCAAAAGGTAGTGGTTTGCTGGCACTGCTTTGGGTTGGTGTGACTTAACAGCAACACCACCAACTTATTTGACAGACTCTGTTGGTAGATAATAAGTTCCATTTGGCTATTGTTGACAAGTTTTTTACTTTACATCCATCCATCCATCCATTTTCCAAACAGCTTATCCTACTGGGTCGCCGGGGGTCCGGAGCCTATCCCGGAAGCTATGGGCATGAGGCAGGTAACAACCCAGGATGGGGGGGTCCAGCCCATCACAGGGCACACTCACACACCAGTCACTCACACATGCACTCCTATGGGCAATTTAGTAACTCCAATTAGCCTCAACATGTCTTTGGACTGTGGGGGGAAACCGGCGTTTTGCTTTACAAATACTGCATATTTATCGAAAAAAATCACATTGTGATATTTGAATTTTTTCCAATTGCAGCAGCCTTATGACTGAACATGTACCTAGTAAAAGCTAATGCAACATACCTGGCAGTGGTGGGTGACACAGGGCTTGGTGGAAGTCATCCATGTCTCTGAGCTGTTATAAGACTGTTGCTCCAAATGGCAGCCTATGGAAGAGAAAACGTAAAGGAATCAATGTGCACATCTTGGTATTTTATCAGTCTGAATATTTTTCTTACAACTAACAATGCAGCAGACAAGATAAGTCTTTATGCAGATGACTAATTACAAAAAATTGAGAATCATTACAGTAAGTCATTACACACAAATATTCTAAAATATCAAATTACTTTATAGATTAGGTGAAATCAACAATCCTCCCTCTTAATGAAGACCAATCTAATACTGAAACTTAATTTCCATTGTTCCTCGAAATGATCAGCTCTAGTCTAAATTCATTTCAATAAATGACAAAACAAATAGAATAATCAGAATATAAAAAGATTTCAGTTTTTACATTTATTTAGCAGATGCTTTTAATCTGATGTGACATACAAGTGAGAGAGCAGGGTCAGCCTCCCGTTAGCAGCTGGGGTGAAAGGTCTAGTTAGTGACATCACTCTGTTGACCATGGGATTTAAACAGTCAACCTTTATGTTCTTACAGTAAGTCACTGCTTGCTGACACACGTAGCCACACACCCTCATACTATCTACAGGCAAGCCTTGCCTGGGCTGAGAAATCCAGGCACCACGTTGTGTTAATTTAAATAAAGAACCATCACAGGAATCACTTTAACAGTTATTCACTGAAGGATATTTCCATGACAAACACAACTCAAAAAACTCAGGTATGACCTGGAAACCACAATGTGACCCTTGAAGCACTAAGGGACCATTCATTGAAAAAAAAAACTCCTTAAAATACAGGTTTTATTGGACATTGAGTTCAATAAACATATTTGTGTGTGGTAACAATATATTCAGTTTATATTTGGTTAAGGGCTATGTTCAGCTGTTATGCTGACACCTGCTTGGCAAGGCTAGGTAGTGCATCAGTGGTCTTATCCTAACCAACCTAACTTACCACAAGGACACAAAAATCAAGGCACATTTCTTAATGCATTTATGATTCTTTACATCATGTTCTGGCATGACATGTTTTGACCACTTATACTACTCTACAGCCACTAGTGCAATGCATTAGTAACAAAATACCAGAGGCACACTTGTGTCTAGAGCAGCTAGCCATAAGAATTCATTACATATATGCTACAGCAGAAATATCATGACCTGGCTTTCAATGAATATATCATAAATACATTATCACATATGTAATTGTGAGAAATAATTCTTTCAAAGTACAATATATATACAGCATATTTGATTGACCATCAGCAAAAATAAATCAACCTTCAATTGAAATTACATAGAATACTTGTTACTTTATTGTGCATTCTAATGACAAAACCCTTTAAATCACTGCAGCAAGTTCCACACCAAAAGGCCTAGGTCAGGGGTGGCCAATATTATCTGCAAAGGGTCAGTGTGTCTGCGGGTTTTCGCTGCAACTCCCTAATTATATTGCTAATTAGAGGACTGATTGGCTGAAGAATCCTCACACCAGGATTTGAACAGCTGACGTAAAGGTTATCCCCAAAATCTGCACACACACCGGCCCTTTGCGGATAAGATTGGCCAACCCTGACCTAGGTCAACTGAGACTGAATATTGCAAATATACTGGAAAACTAAAATGTTTAACATTTAATTATTTAGGAGATACTTTATTCAAAGCGACATACAGCTGAGGAAGCAAGATCAGTCAGTCCCTGGAGCAATCAAGGTTAAGTGCTTTGCTTAAGGCCCAATAGTGACAGTACTCTACTCTAGAGTATTTGAACCACCAGCATTCTGATCATGGACACAGCTTCCTAACCCATTGAGCCACACACCAATCCATGCTGACATCCAATCAGCCATTATGAAAATCAGTGTAATGATTAAAGAAAAGCTATAAAAATTGGCCAACAAAAACTGAATTACACTATTCCTATATGACTTGTTTAATAACACATCATTACAGCAACATAGAAAAATAAACGGAAACTCCTCTATTAAGGTAGCACTGAGAAAACTTGAATGAACAGGATAAGTAAAAGTAATAGCCATACCTTTGCACTGCTCACAGCAGGCTCCTGTCTGCTTTACTACCAAGGCACAGTCGTCGGACACTGCTGGGCACTTCTCCTGCTTACAGTTTGCCTTCTTGTCCTTAAGGGAAAGAAGAACTTTTTCTTAAACTTGCCTCCTACACACTTAACAATTGTGTTTATTTATACATCCTCTCGATTCACATTGGGGAGATATTTCATCAGCAGGATGTACCAAAGGGAACCCTCCCCCCGCCCAACGTAGTTGGAATTTACTGACTGCCCCACCCCCTGGAATTTACTGTGTGGGGTTTTCCCCCTCTGGACCTAGGCTTTGTGTCGCTTATGGAATTAGGACATCAGGGAAAAATAATTGAGTACCCTGGGTCTAGGGATTCTACTATAGCATTCAGCTTTTAAGTAGCAGCACATCACAAGTGAGGGGCTTTGGCTTCCATTTCAAACTTTAAATAACGTAACACTTTCCCGACCATAAATTAAAAAAATGGCGAAGTACACTTTCCAAGTACTTTCCATGTACTTTTCCGAGGATTAACATGTATATTACACACATATTATACAATACTGGAATTTTTTTTAAAGAAAACAGTAGAATCTGTGTATTACATTCATCAGTATGACAGGCAGACTGAACTAACCAGGTTTAGAGCCATATATGGGTGTAGCTAAGTAGCAATTCACAATAGTGTAGACAGAACAAAATACAACATACGAAGCCAAGGCTGGAATAGGTCAGTCACCAGCAGGTTCATTCCTTGGAGTTGCAGAAATATACGCATCCTTTTATTTCTCCTGCTAGTCTTCACACAAAATGAAAATAAACCCTGACTGAGTTCGCCTCTTCTCCTGTCTCTTTACCCTCTGCCAAACACAGATAATAGTATCATCTTGCCTCATATGCAGCACTGCGATTTCAATGACAGGGTCAGACAGACAAGATAAATAGACAGGAGGGAATTGCCTTCTAGCAGGCTGAGCCATTGTCTCATTGATTTCATTTCATCAGGAGCTGCTGCTGGTAAATGAGGGAATTCATTAGTACATCATATCAGCAAAGGGGGCTGATGCCTCTCTCCGCATCTCAAAGAGCCTAATGGCCTGTCATTCACTGCATTGTTGCAAGGCTTTCATTGTATCCATTTGACCCATCCTCTCTTCCAGGCCCACGGTCCCTCGGGTGCCCAGAACACTCTGAAACATTAACCCACAATCATGTTTCCTTACCCATGTCTAAAGAGAATCACAATTTTTATTACAACTGAATTACTCATTATTTAGCCCACATGATCTGTTTGTTAAATTATAACTGAGATCATGTATATCTAAATATTTACTTAAACTAATAGTATTCCATGACATTGATATGATTTTTAGAATTAACTTAATTTAAGTAAAGCTCATAGTAAAGCTTAGAAAATGAAAGGAGTTAAGCTTTCATATTTTGGTCTATATATTTCCTTTAAAGTCTCTTTAGCTTCAAACTGTTGCATAATATAAAAATGTTTTAATATAAAAATGAATTTGGTTGAAACAAACAAGCACTATGAGTCCAGCCACAGTTAACAACCACCGGAATATATCATTGTTTACAAGAAATGCTGCGAATGTTTCATTAATGTGCCAGTTGTCAGTTATACCTGAATATATCCCCTTGGTTTTAGGAGAGTTCTTTAAGTTAAATAATATTGAGGCTTCAATCACCAGTAAGAAGTTTTTCATCCACCAGCCAGGACTTCTTTGTCCCTGTTATTATGCAGGGCCTTCATAACCATGCTTACTTGGATATTTTTTTAATGTGCTTGCTTGATTGTACTTGCAAAACAAAATAAAAAATTATTTTAAAAATGTACTTGCTATATATCATGAAGTCAGCATTATTACTGACTGGGCTGATCATAATGTAGGTGAAGAGGCAGTCTGAATATCACCTCAACTTTGTTTTAGGCTTTGAATTCTTGGATTTTAAAAATGTCTCTTTAAAACTTTGCTAATATAGTACATTTATTCATTGATAGAGACTTTCTTTTCCAAAATCAGTAAGAGCAAGATGCAAAATAGTATAATTATTTTTGCCAGCATTCAGAGAACACATGCAGAGAGTTCCTCTAAAATCCAGCACTGCAAAAGCTCCTCTTACAGAAGCCTAATTCTGGTATACAATTTGGAAATGCAACATATTAGAAAACATATGCCTCATTCAGATGCCTCCCATATTGAGCACCATGTGGGGTGGAGAAACAAGTTATCCACTCAGGTACCTCTATTAAGACCAGCTGCAACGGACTGGTGGACAACGTTTAAACTAGCATTACAGAATAAAGTCCTCCTCGTTCTCCTTTCACTGTACCAAATCATCTTCACAAAATGAGAAAACATGCTGTTTAAGACCCCTGCTACCTAGATTTCCAAAACAATGTTCTCAGCCTCCAAGCATCCTTATAAATGCTACCTAATGCCACAAGACTCCTATTGCCAGGAAATGCTTGGATTCTCCCAGGTCAGTAGCCGGCAAGCCCGATGGTCAGCAACAACCAGGTGACTGTCCACAGGAAAAGTAAGAAAGCATATCACAGCCCGTAATGTGCAGGCAAAGATAAAGAATATAAAATATTTACATATTACGAGATGCCACAATTAAACACTGAGATATAAAAATAAGTGATGTGCACTGTATTATTGAAGAATTGGTCTCTAATAGCTTTGAGAACTTGTTAAGAACTTAATTAAGAACCTTCATTAATGGAAATGTAGATTATACTGGAGTTTATTTTACAGTACATTAAGACCTACAGAACAGAATATCAGTATGGAAACGTCAATGTAACAAAGCGAGCTTTTAGCAGGGACACAGGGGTAACTATAAGTGTGCTCTGGTTTCTGTTCTATGTGGCTGCTTCAACGTTAAAAAAAAGCAAGCCGTAAATTTAATGTGGCATTTTCAGCTTCTAGTTTTAGTGGTTTTTAGCTCCAGTTTGGTCAAAGGCAAATATAATGTTTTTGAATTGTGTTTGTCAGTAAAACATTGATGCCTAAGTAATGATAGATTTGAGTATGCATTTATAAAGAGTAAGCTTTAAATGCTATTTTAAGGTTTCTGTAAAAGTGACTTACAGTAAGAAACTATGTTATGTAATTTTGACAGTTAATACAGCAATAGTAAGACTAGTACGTCAAAGAATCCATTGAAATCAGAACCTTCATATCATTAAGATGCACAGTTAGAGACTGTGATGTGACGACAAAAGGATGATTCATATGATTTTCATTTACCGCGAGTCTCACTTTGCTTTCATCTGTGTGTGTCTCATAGGGGTATTAGTTGGGATATGTGAAATGTATTAGTGCTTGTTGATGGAAAATGATCATAAATCTATGAGGAATTTACATATGTATGTACGTATAGAGACACACATGCATATGTGTTCACACACAATACACGCACACACACACAGAGAGAGTCTTGGGCGAGATAATGGACCAAAATGTAATGTTCAGGATTCAAACCCACTGAGTCACCATGATGCCCCCAAAACTGTCCAGTTATTTTCAAACAGCCTGTCTGTAGTGCTTTACTTTCTGAATGCTTTCAGCTATTTGCTATCTTGGGTGTCACCTGCCATTCGGACTACCATAATTGATCACACAATAGCAGAGCTGCCACTAACGACTGTTTTCTATAGATTAGGCAATCGTTTATTTTGTCGATTGGTTGATTAATCTAACCGATTAATTTTCCTCCAGAAAATCAAGTTTATCAATTTTATTTTGAAAACAACAAACTGTACGGCATCCCTGGGCTTTAGATAATGTACACCAGCTTTTCAATTTTTCAAATATCAGTGTAAAAAAAAACAGTCTCACCAGACACACACAGGTGATACAAGGGTTGTCAGTGATGTTGGGGATATGCAATACTTCCCCTTCGTTTTCACAGCTAGCTTCAGTACCTGTGTGAACCACAAAACGATAAGAAACTGTTAGTGAATCTTCAATATTCTCATTGTCCTCTCACTGTTGAGGAAGTGAGTATTCAAATAGAGTGAATACAGTTTAGGTACTGTATCTTATAATCAAGCATGTTGCAGTGAGTGTGAGTGACAACCACAGTCACTTATGACATACAATTTCAACAAGACATATCCATGTCAAACCACAGGTGACAGAAGGGTCAAATCACGCTGCAAGATATAAAGTAATACTCTACTGATTTACAGCTAAATTGCATATTAATCCATTTGTAATACATGGATATATACAAGTAGTGAAATTATACTATCCATTGTGTATACCTAATGCTGGGGAACCTACTTCTAAACAGTAGCTTTTCAAGCTACAAGCAACTTATGATTAAAGACACCTAAGCTACAGCCAAGCTGTTGTTTTAATACAGTAGTTAGCTACACTGCAATAAAAGAGAAAAAGTAGCTCGAAGTACATCAAAGCTATTTCATCCAGTAATATTTAATATTTATGCTGTAGGATACTCTTAAAGCAAATTAATTTTAAAATATGAAACATAATGTTAAAACTAATATGAAGATCTCATTTTTTAGCAATGTAATGTTAAATCACAATAACCTTTCAGAAAGGTTCTTTGTTTGGTGTAAACAAAAGCGCTACAAAATTGCTGCGTGAAAATTAAAGGGTTACAACAACAAAAAATATTTTGATAATCTGTCCAACAAGTGCTCCTATTTATTTTAATGAAAGTGCTTAAAATCCCTTTAACATCCATCCCCACAGTATTCAAGCGAAAACACCAATCAGAAACACCTGGTGCTTTGTAACACCTGACAGACTAATTGAAAATATTTATCTTTTTAAATCGTTCTTGACTAACGACCGCGATATATTCCGATTGACCGATCGAAAGTTATTTGGTTGCATGACGCCCCTCTATTTTATATGCAAAAATTATCATATGTATAGTATACCAGATAATAAAATTATATATCTTTAATTAAGTCATATTTCTTGCGTTTTTTTTTTTTATTTTTATCACCATTTTCTTTATTATTGTTATAACCTTTTTATCATCTTTTTTTTTTCAAACGGATACTGATGTATAATAGCCTGACCACGGGATGAATGAATGGACGCCTCGCGGGGATGCTCGCGCAGCCAGCAGTCGGGGCAGAAACTGTCATATACTCTAGCAGGGCAGTACTCGCGATGCCAGGCGCGGCGCAGTGGCAGCCACAAATCTGGGGTCTCGGAACGGTCGTGAAGTCGAATGGTTGTAAGTCGCATAGCTCGTAAGTCGACAACGACCTGTAGTATTTTTAACGTTGTAGCCATGCTACATCGCTATTTATAAAAACATATAGTTGGTTACCGGTAAAGTTACAGCGTTTTAAAAGTAGTTGCGCTACTGATAAAAGTAAAGTTAGTAGTGTCGCTAATTGTAGTAAGCTATCCCCAACACCGCGTACACTAAAAGGAAGTTACTTTGGAAAAATTCATTGACAGTCAAAGTAATTTTGAGTCTAAGTAAACCCCTGTATCCTTCAACAAGAATAAGAATACGTTTCTTCTTTGGTACTAAGAACATAAATGTTACATGCTAACTTGTTTTCGAATATATGCGCAGGCACACTGACACGCCAATCAAAAACAACACTTTCATAGTGAAAACTGCTAGCGTACGTTGCTATTCTTTTTAGATAAACTATCTTCCATAAGATAAAAAAAAGATGTCTTTTGTTGACTATTGCCATAGGCTTTGCCACATTCAAGTATTAAATGAGGAACCAAATGTAGTGATCCTACCGTGTTAAGTATCTTTAAGTATATTATAACAAAAGTTGTGCTGAAATTAAAGGTAAGTGAATTTCAGTCTTGTATTCTTTCATCAAACAGGGACAAACAGAGTAAACAGTTTTGACTGGAATAATTACGTTATTGGTAAATACGAAACGATCAGACTTACCTGTAATTAAAGGTGTGCTGGACTGGGGCAGTCGGAGTAGCAAAAACAGAAAGAGCACAGAGTGCATGAACTTCGCGGAGAAACTTGCAGCATTGGCGTTTAGGCTTCCAAACAACAGCATCCTAATCGCGTCCCGTCAAAATAAAACCTAAACAGTAAAATCAAGTAAATTTTAGAGAAAACAAACGCCTGTTTTTCTCTGAAGCAAGCGACGATACTGTGTCAATACGCATTTGAGTTTGGCTCGTAGCAGTAGTGCATAACGCATAACCTTCACCTTATCAAAATGCAGAGCGACATTGATTGTGCTCTTTGATATCCGAGACCGACCGGACGCGTGGAAATTACAATGGCAATGTCAGGGGGGCAGAGAGGAGACAAGTTTGACTCGGGGGAGTCCTTCCTCTCCAGGTCCCCTAGAAGAATGGCAAATAAAAGAGTAAAAATATCTTTTCTTCCATGCCAATTACGCACACACAACACACACGCGTG
>JABJVP010000131.1:22545964-22569219 GCA_026770825.1 Brienomyrus longianalis
GATAAGCGCCCATAAAGGTCACAGTAGTTTCTTCTGTTTTCTTCCGTTAATAAAAAAAATTTAATCAATAAAAAAAAAAAACGTCCACACAGCACATTATGCTTGATTATATTACTTCTTAAAACACAGCTGTAGGTACAGATGCTAGTTTGATGATGATCCCTTACATAAATCAATTATTTGAAGCTTGGGAGATCATATTTAACTAGCAGACATTTTAGTTTTTTATATAGTATGATGCATGCAGTTCTAACATATATGTAATGCTGGGTATAACTGAGTTTCGGCAGTGGTTCAGACATATTGAGTTTATGGTTCTGAATAGATGGTTAGGAATAAATAGCATTAGCAATGCCTGTAATTGTGTAATTAGTACCAGTGCTACAGAAATGTAATACCAAACAGCTCGTGCGGTACCACAGTACATTTTCAGTACCAGTATCGCTCTAACTCATAGATATCTGGTAAAGCGTAGGACTATCTCCTTACTGGTGCAGCACGAATAAATAAATATTGCTGCATTGCATACTTGATAAATGTGTGTGATAAAAGTGCCTTTCCTTCCTATGTTTTCCTCAAAAAAAAAAGTTACACAGTAATGACGAACAAATATCCTTATCGGTGCATCACTAACAAATGGCCTCCAGGTCAGGTCAGGTCAAGTTGGGGAGCATGCACTGATGCATTGTTCTTTGGGATCCCGACTGGCGACCCCCCCAGACAGACACACGGTCCAGCCCCACACTCTGGAAATGGGTTTCCATCTGCCGCAAGCAGGCGTTACATGGGCGTCCCCTCAGCCTGATCCAGCCACTTGGGTCCTGAAGAATGAGGATCCTGTGAGCCGGATCACCCTCAGGGAAGCGTGCCACATGGTTAAAGTGCCGTAACTGATGCTCCCTTACAATACAGGTAATGTGCCTCATTTATGACTTCCCTAGCAACCGCTTGTTCAACGGAAAGTCAAACCAGCAGTACCCAAGGATTCTCTGAAGAAACACAATACCGAAGGAGTCAAGTCTTCACCTCAGCTCACCGGATAGTGTCCATGTCTCACAGCCATACAGCAAGACAGGGAGCACCAGGACACTAAAGACTTGGACCTTTGTCCTCTTGCAAAGATATCAGGGGCACCACACACCCTTTTCCATTGACCTCATGGCCCCCATGCTTTCCCAATCCTTCTGCTGACTTCATAGGAAGAGTCATCATAGACATGAATGTCATTGCCGAGGTAAGTAAATCTCTCGACAAGGTCAACATTCGTTTCACAGACAGACAGACTACTGATGGGTGTGCCTAAGAAGTCATTTAATGCCTGGATCTTGGTCTTTATCCAGGATACCCACAATCCCAGACTCCTCGCTCAGTCCCTTGAGAGCCCCGGTCAGACCCTCCATTGATTCCGCTAAAATCACAGCATCGTTATCGAAATCAAGATCAGTAAATCTTTCTTCACCAATGGACACCCCATAGCTACTGGACCCCATGACCCTCCCCAACACCTAGTTCAAAAAAGTATTGAACATAGTAGGAACAAGAACACCCCTGGCAAACCCCAGAATCAGCTGGGAAGAATGCGGTGGTTCTCATTCCACTCTGGCTATGATGATTAGCTTTGGGGGGATCGCGCAAAGTCTTAGGATGTCCCACAGGGCAACTCGATCAACCGAGTCAAGCGCTTTCCAAACATCTGCAAAGAACCTCTGCCAATATTCGCGCTTGTGCTCGATGAGAACCCTCAGTGCCAGGATACAGTTGATGGTAGACTTCATAGGCTTAAAAGCAGACTACTCCGGTCTCTGACAGGAGAGCAAGTCATCACGGATCATGTTAAGGATGACCCTAGCAAAAACCTTACCCGGTATTGAAAGCAGTGTTATCCCCCTGTAGTTGCCGCAATCCAGGCAATCACCCTTCCCTTTCCAGATAGGGACTAGAAGTCCCGCTTTCCAGTCAGTTAGGATGACACCTAACTCCCAAATGGAAGCAAAGATTGCATGCAATGCCAGGAGGACAGCCTTACCACCAGCCTGGAGTTGTTCTCCCCGGATACCACAGATCCCTGCAACCTTCCCTACCACCAGCTGATTCACCAACCGTGCAATCTCAGTGAGACTGGGTGGTTCACAGCTGACTGAAGGGTCGGTTTTGAGAACCATGGACCCAGGTAATTTTGCCAACAACCTAGAAGGTAATTTTGCCAATGACTTAGCTGGAGGGTCAGCTTTAAATAACTGCTCAAAGTAGCCGGCCCAGTAGGTCACAACTGCAGTGTCATCCGTAAGTACCGTTCCAACACTTTCCCTGACTGTAAGTCTCTGAGGAACAGATTCAGATGTGCATAATGCTTCAATTCCTCTGTAAGCAGGACGCGGGTCACAGATCACAGGTGGTGTGTCACCGGCTCACAGATTCGTCTAACAAACGCTTTCTTACCTGCCATCAGAGCCCTCACCGTCATTTTTCTCACTGTGACTTCTCTCGATAATGTCCAGGGTGCCCTGTGACACAAAACACCTTTCTGTGGAACACTGGCAGCACCAACACAACCCTCAGCAACCTTTGGGGTCTTATCATAGAAGGTCTCCCACATCACATTAGAATCTGCAGTCGCACCCAAGTCTGCAAGTTCCTCACTCAAACTGCATACAAACTCATCAGAAACAGCCTGATCTTGGAGTCTGGCCACATCCAGCCCCATTCTCCTAGTATGTGGTAGCCTACTGGATCTAAGCTGAATCTTCAGAGTAGCAACAACAAGTTTGTGGTCAGAATATCCAAACTGGGCACTTCTGTAGACCCTGCAGTTCTGCAGGAGCCTCCAGCGTCTGCCCACGTGGATGTGATCAATCTCCTTTGCCGCACTACCAGTATAGGAGTACCAAGTCCAATGATGCAGCTCAGGGCTTTGTAACCAGGATTCAGTGACCTGCAGCCCCCGACCTTCCACAAAGTCAAGGAACATGGAGCCACCCATGTCACTAGACCCATGGGGACCGACACAATCTTCATAGCCCACTCTGTCACTGCCAATGGTCGCATTGAAGTCACCCATGACCAGAGGAGTGTCACCTCATGGGCATTCATCAACCACCGAGCGAAGTTGTGAGACATCACTCACCGCGGTCGGAGCATACACTGAAACAACAGACAAAACACCCAATGAGTCTCATAATACGCTCATTGAAAGGACTGACATCAAATACCATCAAGAGATCACCTACAGAGATCTGGCTACTCCCCGATCTGGGTACCTCAGAGAGTGCTGCCACCGAAATGTGAAGTATATTTAGCCTTAGATGGGCCACTTCAAACTGGGACTCAAGTGCCGCCATGCAGCAGGCGACGCATAAGCACTACACCAGCCCCAATCTAACACAGGCCTGACCCTATTAGCTCTCGGATGGTTTAGACTCATCAGGGGTTGAGGCTTCCAAAGGCTTTTCCCCATCCCCTTCATGTTATGTGCAGCCTTCCTGTGGGCAGCTGCAGCAGAGGTACTGCGGAGAGCAGAAGGGTATCATGCCTGTATATTTCGAGCTGTTGTGAGTTGTTTTACAGTGGCTGGAGTGCCAATCCTGCCACCAACCCCCAACGTTTTTCCTTGCAAGTTGGAGGACCGCTTGCAGGGCTGGATGCAGTTTAACATCATACCCAGGACTCCACAGTCATCAAATCAAAATCCGATATAGCACCTATGGGATGTGGTGGAATGGAAGTTTTGCATCATGAAGGTGCAGCTGACAAATCATCAGCAACTGTGTGATTCTATCATGTGAATATCAACCAAAGGAATATTCAAGCACCTTGTTGAATCTATGCTTTGAAGCCAAAAGGGGGTCCAGCCTGGCATTAGCAAGGTGTACCTAATAAAGTGGCCAGTGAGCACAGATCTGAAATTTCTTTTGATGTTTTTATGTCACCATACTCTTTTATTTAGTCACATGTAAATAACATGAACAGGACCATTAAACAATATGTAAGTTTCAGAAGTTCAAAAGACAGTAACAAGGAGCCCTATGAAGAATATTGCTATTTGCAAGCACATGGAGCTTTACAAAGACAAACAAGATGGTAATACAAGCCTTCACTCTACCTGGAAACAATGCATTCAATGTAAGCAGGGACACAAATGAAGCCTGCATATCCATCATAAACTACATGAAAAAGAAATACATCATGATGCATGCAATGTGAAACAGACCATGTGTATCACACCAGCTATAAACACTGCTACTGACTAGCATACTCAAATTCAGCACAGAGCCTGAGAACACAAAGCCTATGGATATTCAGGGTGAGAAGCAGAAGAGAAGGAGATAGTGACAGTCAAAGAATGATGAGAACGAGGATAGGAAAAGTGGAGGAAAAGAGTGATGAGAACATTGAGTGGAGAAGGACAGGAGACTTTAATCTCGTGAGGGGTCGCCAGTGTTATGTGCAGAGCTGGGGATGACTGGGGACGAGGTCGGGAGAGAATGCTTCCGAGAGTGTGACCTAGCTAAGAACATTCCTATGCTTACCAGAGATATTTTTTCTTCATTCGTACACACCCAGTTACAAAATATCCCCCTGCTCAATCTAATAAGAACTCCAGATCTACAGAGCAGCATGAGCTTCAGCCACATGCAGCTGTGGAACATCCGAAAGAGGCAATTATTGCAGCGGTCCTCAAAATCACCCATGCAGCATGGCTAGGCAAACACAGTCACAGCTAAAACATATGTCTGCATTTCTTTACAAGCTGCACACTATCTACACTACTAGTTGCAACAACACAGTCAGTTATATGCACAAATTCAAGTGCTTGATTGCACTAGTGTGTTACTTTCATAGCAAAAGCACCGTTAACCATTAAATATCTCACTCTGTTTTGTCTGGAATATATGTGATGCTTTTTTCAGACTGCTAAGTTTGTCAGTGTTGGCTGTGTGGAAAAATCTTAAAGAGAATGGAGGAGTAGGGATTGAAAATGACAAAGCTATGGTATGTATGGTACAAGTTCAATTCCAAAACAAAAACATTGTGATTGTTTGTCACTTTCCTGCTTCACAATCCAAACCAATATTATGGACAAAGTGCAAGAAATTTATTTATCGATCTTTTATTATACACTACCTATAATCATAATTTTGTCAAAATCAAAAATGAGCAATGCAATGACAGTCCTAGAGAGACACAAATAGATTTTAAAATGAGACATCTTAGGTGGGCTTCCCTTTCTTTAGTGAAATCTCTTTCTGTAATGGTCCTGTTGATTGCCCTCAAATTAGGGCTCATCCGGTTTCACAAATCAAGTCTTAGTACAACCACAAAAATACCTGGGTGCAGATCAGTAGACATTAAGTGGTTAGTGAACCAACAGTAAAATGGCAAAATCATCCTAGTTTTGGATACACAAAGCAAATATTTTTTTAATGCATTAACATTTTATACTAACCTAGAGTCCACATGACAAATTCAGCTAGTCTCTCAGTGACTGTTTAGAGTGAGGACAGAAAACAAAACAGGGAGGACACTGGACTGATGCAGCCCATTCACTAATGCCAAAGCCAGAGACAAAGAGCTAAACTTTCCCACAGATAGTAGAGAAGACAACAATGTGTGCAATTAAATCCTCCTTGAGTGAACAATGGCTCCAATTGTCCCATTAGCTGCCTGCTTAAAACACAGGAGATCCACCGCAGCTAGAGGGAGAAGTAAGTCTCGTCATGACAGTAATTTGTGAAACAATTATATTTGGGCCTCTGTAACGCATACCAAGAGACTATGAGGTTCCTACTGTTCCACAGAATCAGGGGGGTTGGGGGTGGGCAGGGTCTGGGTGGGCCACACAGACATAAATTCTCCAAGTAGAGACACACAGATAGTAGCTCTGTATTCCACCATAAATCCTTACACTGCGTGCGTAATTCAGTCCGGCACTCTACATGCATTACAATTAGAAAGCCAATTTTAATTCCACACTTCCAAACTGATTAGGCACAAATATATGATATATGTGTATATGTGTGTTAGTACTTATTAATCACAGTAAGTTTTCAAAGTTATACTTGATCTAGAATAACTTAGCCTTTTAAATAGCAAAAACTCACCAAATAATAGTAAAAGGTTCAATATTTTTCTTTCAATCTTAGACAGATTTTTTTAGGTAATATTTAGTAAAATGTCATCATCTTCTGAGTATTTTTATACAATATTGATGTCTAATAAAAGGCATTGTTGTTAAGCCATTTCAGCTGATATTCTGGGTATAATCATCAATAACAGCTGATTTGGATATGGATTAACATTTATGTGGATTCTTACATGACTTCCTCTTAGGAAAAGGAATTGATTTTGCTGAGATCCCAGGGTGGCCAAGCCACTGCATGTCTCTTAATGTACTTTCACTCCCCTGGGTTGGGCATAACTGGTGTAGAAAGGGCGTAATTATCTAATGATTGTGTTTAAGAGGAAAAAAAAACAGACTGGTTCATTAAATAAGGCTTTAAGTTAGCAAACTGATGCTTTGTATTTTATCTTTCATAACAAAAATGACCTACTATTTTATAGCATACCTTGTGTTATCCATATATTCTTGTATTTATTAAGATTATCCTGTAGGTTTAATTGTCATGTATCCTTGTATTCATTAAGATTTTCACGTAGGTTTATTTTCATATATATATCCTTGCATTTATTAAGATTTTGTTGGAGGTTTTGTTTTCTTATAGGTGTGTATACCCTGTGATGGGTTGGTGCCCTATCTTGGGTTATTCCCTGACTTGCGCCTGTAGCCTCCTGAATAGGCTCCAGACCTCCGTAACCTTGAATAGGACAAGTGGGTCCTGGATGGATGGATGGATGGATGTCAAAAGCCAAAGAATGTATCATTTATAATATTGCTTTATAAACATCTCGGTGTATTAATACAGATTCAATCATATAATACCAGGAGCCTCCTTAAATGACATTAGTACCTAAAGGGTAAGATCTCTACACCACTCCCACAGATGCTGGTTCACCATTCTACATGTCTTTGTTATGCAAATAAAAGAGTTAAAGTACTAGACCTAATCTGGCAAAGGACAAAATAAGGGTCCAAGCCCTGCACCTGGTGCAGTTAGATTGTACCATCACGTGTGGCCAGTAAATTAAATAAACAATTTTACAAAATCCTGCAGGATTTCTGTGTTGATTCTTTTCCCAATTTTACTTATATTTTACATTATGCAATGGATATCTTTTGATCAATTCCATTATATAGCAAAATTTTTTTTTCAGATGAATTAAATAATTTGAATGATGTGTCTTCTCCTCATACAGGCCCAGGTTGAAAACTTACATATTTACAGTTTTCTTCAATCATATTCAGATCTGACTGCAACAAAGAATTTTCTGGTTGCATGCAGATAATGATTGGACTGAAAATGATTTCCATTTTCTCAGATGCAAGATACTTTGTTTTTTTTGGGGAAACACTTGGCTTGAACTTAACAAAAGCCTATCTGAAAATAAACACCCTGCCCCAGACCCAAGAATAGGGCCATTTTTTTTCTCCTTAATAGCACCATGACATTAATCTCAAGCCCACCACCTCCCACCCTTAGGGGGGTAGTGCAGGTTAGGGGGGAGGGGGGCACCCGGTCCCTTAGCACAGTGACATCCTATTCCAAGCTGACTCCTCTAATTCCTGCTTGCTGACAGACAGCTTGTCCGTCGCAGATTCCTGTCTCGGATCTAGGTGCCATCAAAGACGAGGAGGCTGTGTCTAATCTCCCCAGCAGATCAGGCACATCTGAAGGGCCCAGGCAGCCAGGCTCCCCTGCTGTGCATACCTCCTAGCATGGATATCAATCAGGGGCCAGACGGCGGGCCGAGGCCAGCGGGCTACACAGGCACCACACACATACACAAATGAACAGGATCACAAGGAAACCTGCATATCATCAACACATACACACACAGCATGGATTCCAACACAAGAAGTACACTGCTCCACCAGCACTGGCTTTCCTCATCATGCCTAATTTAATTCAATTTATAGACAGACCACCTATAGTTCAAAATATTTTAGAGTCCAGTGACTGAGAGATTCACTTGTGATCACTAATCCATGTTTAACTTTCTATTTAGACAGTGAGCCTAAAGATGACATTTCAGAAACAGAAGATTGTATCAGCAAAAGAGTGTCTCGACATCATGCTGGTTTGTGATTTTTTTTGTGAGAGAGAGAATAGCTGTTTATCGTATACCAAGTACAATGGGCACAAAGGCTTATCTCGATTTCTTGTGTGCAGTCGGTTGATTGTGACGGCTACCGATCGCTGGGAAAATACCACTTTGGTTTATCTGCATTGTGTTTCGGCACCCACAGTAGGCAGAGGTTTGTACTGTGAAGTGGTACAGTAAGTCTAATGTGAACATTGAATAGCATAGGCAAATAGATCTATAATTCGTGGTCACCTTGATGATACTTAAGTAGTATAACCAATGCGCACAAGCACTAACTGATGATAATGACAGGATTAACTAGTCTCAGCAGTTAACACAAATTACACTATATCACCATGCTCAACAACACTGATCTCATGAAATGTTTCTTTGCCTTTCAGAGTTGGTGAATTTATGCTCTGTGGATCTGCAGTAGCACTGCATAAGCTGAGCACTGGCAGGTGGAGCAGCCGGAGGCCAAAAGGGGCAGCAGCACTGTGCAGGTCATGTTTTGGCAAAAGGAGCAGCCTGAGGCCAAAAGGGGCAGCAGCACTGTGCAGGTCATGTTTTGGCAAAAGGAGCAGCCTGAGGCCATGAGGGGCAGCGGCTTTGTATGGGCCACGTTTTGGCAGGAGGAGCAGCCTGAGGCCATGAAGAGCAGAGGCACTGTGCAGGTAATATTTTGGCAAAAGGAGCAGCCTGAGGCCATGAGGAGCAGTGGCACTGTGCACTCCACATTTAAGCAGGGGGAGCAGCCTGAGGCCATGAGGGGCAGCGGCTTTGTATGGGCCACGTTTTGGCAGGAGGAGCAGCCTGAGGCCATGAGGAGCAGCGGCACTGTACAAGCTGTGCTTTGGCAGGGGTTCAACTGAATGCTATAATAGTTTTCCTAAAGGGAACATTTCATATACTCTTCCCTTAAGTACAATCTCCTACATTTTTTACAGCATTAAAAACAAGGTAATAGGGACTGTGTGTTCAATAAATGTACATAAAAAAACATTTTCTGTGGGTTATCTAATCTCTTTTTCTGCAAACCATTCTGCCAGCAATGAATAAAACACCTCTAAAACATAGCATTGCATGTAACATAATTTTAATGCAGTGGATATATTGTAAAAAAAAAAATATGAATATGGACTTTAAAAGATTATCTATACATATATACTTCTAACACAGAATAAATGTACACCTTCCAATTTTCAAGTATACTATCCTTCTTGTGATAATGCAAACCAATCAATTAGAATCTTAAAACTGTCTCTGTTCAGTATTAGGCCACAGTGGATCATTTAACAAAGTAATAATAATATATTTCATCTGAGTTGCTTAATAGAAATAAAGACTAAGCTGTGAATACAGCGAAAAGAACACTGTATATAATTTCCTTTAGGTCTGTTCTTCCTTTTCATGCAGAACGGTACATTATAAACAAGCAAAATGTTAAAGGAGGGAGGAGGCTGTCGGACACCATGAAGTTTGGTTGGTGGCTACATCTGAAAACCTCTACACTTAGTTCCTGACCATGACGTCAAAATGCAGGGCCTGCAAAGCCAAATGACATGGTGCTTCATTGACACAGCTGGCTGCCAGAGATGCCTAAAGCAGATACAACATTTCCATTTCCAAGCCTAGAATGAGTTTCCGCTATAGCACTACCGCAATATTACTGAGATGAAATGTTTAGTACACAAAGCAAGGCAGTGCGGAATTAAAAACTCACATCTCCAATAGAGTGGAGAACACGTGTTTTGTATCAAAGTTATTAAAATCATTAATTTGTTTATGTTTACATAATGAAAAGTTCTATATAGCATGGTAGCTGGTCTCTAAGCTAAAAGTGACTCACATAAACCATGCAGCTGAACCAAAGGAAATGTACTTCAATATTTTCCCAACACCTATTTCTAGAAGCAAAGGAAAGGTTTTTTTCCTACTGTAGATGTGATTTTTGGCATTGACAACAACGAGGGCCTATGACTGTGCCTGACCAGTGAGGGGGCAGCAGCATTTTGACCCATGCTTGTTTAGGGATATTGCATGGGGGTCTCACAACAGATTGGTGCATAACATCCTTATTGATAGAGGTAGATCAATAGTTTTTGCCATATCAGATTCTCAGGTGTTTATCAGTTAGTGTATTAAACCATTTGCAGGGAACTACGATTTCAAATAAAAGAACAACGAAACGAAGAACTCAAAAGTTTGAGGTCATTTAGAAATTTCCTTGTTTTCCATGAAAACTTACACGAAATGTAGTTTGAATAGGAAATATACCTAAATAAATAATAAATAGAAATGGTAATTGACAAATTAAAATAATTTATAATAATTTTTTAATTAAAATAATTTACCCCCTGTCGACCCCATGTCGTCGTGGGGTTTCCTCCAGGGACTCCGGTTTCCCCCCACAGTCCAAAGACATGCTGAGGCTAATTGGAGTTACTACATTGCCCATAGGAGTGCATGTGTGCATGACTGGTGTGTGAGTGGCCCCCCATCCAGGGTTGTTCCCTGCCTTGTGCCCATTGCTTCCGGGATAGGCTCCGGACCCCCCGCGACCCAGTAGGATAAGCAAGTTGGAAAATGGATGGATGGATGGATGGATGGGTATTCATCTGACTTTGCTTTCATCGAAGAGTCTGCATTTGCACCAATTACAGCCTTGTAGACCTTGGACATTTTAGATGTCAATTTGTTGAGGTAATGATGAGAGGGGAAGATGGTGGCACAGGAGGTAGTGCTATCGTTTGGAAACTGGAGGGTTGCCGGTTCAAGCCTTGGTTCTTCCTCACCCCATAAAAGTGTTCTCGAGCAAGACACTGAACCCCAAGCTGCTCCTCGTGTGCAGGTTGGTGCCTTGCATGGCAGCCTCCGCCACCGGTGGATAGGTGAATGTGAGGCATGAATTGTAAAGTGCTTTGAGTACTCATAGGAATAGAAAAGCACTCTATAAATGCAGTCCATTTACCATTTCCACATCAGTATAGATATCCAGGATGATTTTTTTTTCCCATCCAGATCTCATGTTTTAATAGGGTTCCATTAATTCTTTTAAGCAGTGTAGTTATCCTCTAACTCAGTTGTGCACAGGAGCCTCCCTCTCCTCTTTCTATTGTGGTTAGAGCCAGTTTGCGCTGCTCTGTAAAGGGAAGAGTACACAGCATTGTACAAGATCTACAGTTTCCTGGCAGTTTCTCAAATGGAAAAGCCTTCATTTCTCAGAACACGAATAGACTGGTGAGTTTCAGAAGAAAGTTATTTGTTTCTGAACATTTTGAGTTTGTAATCGAACCAACAATTGCTGATGTTCCAGATACTCAACTGGTCCAAATAAGACCAGTGTTATTTCTTGTTTAATTAGCACAACAATGTTCATCGGTGCTAACATTGAAACAATTGAAAAAGGATTTTCTAATCAATCAACCAACCTTTTAAAATGATAAACTTGCATTAGCAAACACAACATTCCACTGGAACACAGGATTAACTGTTGCTGATAATGGACCTCTGTACACCTATGTAGATATTCCATTAACAAACAGCCATTTTCAGCTATGATAGTCATTTACAGCATTAAAATGTGTACACAGTATTTATGATCAATCAGATGTTATTTTAATAGACAAAAATCTTGGATTTAGAAACAGAAAAAAAGCATGGATATTTTGAAATGACCCCAGACTTTTAAACGGTAGTGTATGCTTTTGATTATTTTATTTTAAGAATTATTTATGTACATGAGTGAACAAAAAGAAATTTCACGGAATAAAAGAAAATAGGCTACTATACCTACTTTACACAGTTTTTTACACTAGTTTTTACACATCCAGCCCAGAACTTTCGGTTAGAGGTGCTGGAGCTAGTTCCTGATATTGCTGGGGGGATAAAAATAGGGAATCCTGATATTGCGTAGGAGGAGGACATAGATATGGGGGTTTTAGAGCCGGAGGGCATAGTTGATATGGATGAACCACAACAG
This sequence comes from Brienomyrus longianalis, assembly GCA_026770825.1. Lineage (NCBI taxonomy): Eukaryota > Metazoa > Chordata > Actinopteri > Osteoglossiformes > Mormyridae > Brienomyrus > Brienomyrus longianalis. The sequence goes on from JABJVP010000131.1 coordinate 22,558,146, forward strand.
CATGGCCAGGGTATTGATGACAATGCTGCTAATGTAGATGCTGACAAAATACATAGACCCAGATTCAACAATACAGAAATAAGGCAGCGTTTTCATTTTGATGGTATAGACCATAATGACATAATCGAATTCTACAGAGGGGTGATACAAATCTTCCGAAACATTGTGGACAGAGCTTTAGCGGGTCCAAATGATTCCATACAAGTTGAACTGCAGGGTGATTCAGTAACTGATCGGGTTACAATACACTCAAGAGGTGTAATCAATTTAGATGATTTACTTATGATGATAGAGAATCTTTCACAAAGTAAGTCCGAGATCTTTTCAGATGACACATTGGAACTTGTTGTTCAAAAAAGTTCAGGCGTCTATTCGTTAATCCCAACTCTGACAATAACCTGTGTTTCGCATACTGTGCAGCACGTCTTTTAAACCCGCATGTCTCACATGTAGCATGACGATGCTACTTGCAACTGGTTTTCCAGGTTTTAGTCAGTCAGTCTTGAGCGCAATCGAGTCTTTGCAAGAGTCAGTTTTGAAAAGAACCGTTCACAGGAGTAGGTTGTCCCAAACAGAAATGCAAATTTCAGAGCATATCTCCTGAGTAATGGAAAATCCACAGGACGTATATAGAGGATATAGAACTGAAGCAGAGGGATGTTACTGTACCTAGCTTTGAGCTCATTGTTGCTTTGCAGCTAAATGATTTCATGTTGCATGTTTTCAGTCAAATCAGCTGGTTCCACATTAACCCTCTGAGGTCTAGGGGTAGGGAACACACTTTCACTGACTGGGGCATGGTCACACATTTCATTCAATTTCATAAACTTAATACATGGCAAATAAATTATTTCTTATATATTTGTTTTGGCATTACATCTTTATTTTTTATTTTATTTTCCTTTATTACTTTGTAAACATGTCAGATTTATGTGAAGCTTATAATTTGACATCAAAGTATGCAGTTTGGACCACTTGCAGAAACATAAAATAGCATAGTAAGCAATGGTGGAAGTTTGTTTTGATCACCAAAGTATTGGCTTCATGAAGATGACTAAATGGTGTAGTTGCAACATTCATTTGGGTAAATAAATAAGAAAAACCGAATTCATGTTAATATTTCTGGCTCTTTTCATTTAATATATAGCAACTTGTATGTGTATGCATGACCCATTCACGCCTGGCCACACCTCCCCCCCCCCCTTTATGACACTGATGGGGATGTATCTGGATCGCGTTTCACCGTTGCGTTGTTCATCAAATTACCATGTGAATGCGATTTGAATACACACTATTGCGGCTATTTAGAATGCAAATAGAGATCTGCAGGTGAGGGCGGCACTACACGCCTCCAATGCAGGTAAAACAAAGAAAGGTGACATGGTTTACTTTTTTGCCAATTTAATTTTAAAAAGTTAAATATTTCCGACAATGGACGTTTTGAAAAGAAGAAAGATTATGGATTTAGTCAGTGTTTTTTTCATGTTTCTATAATAAGATTTCAGCGAGTTATGAACTGAAATACACAAGAAAGATACGCGGCATCGCCGACGACGCCGTCGACTCCAGAGGGTTAAATGGCATAGTAAAAATGTCCAGTTCCTTTTGTTTACTCTTGTCCTGAAACCTCTCACCAAATGCCTGAAGGAGTTTGGCACACTCACCAGCATATTCAGATGTCTTAGAAGGCTTTTGTTCTTGCAGACTAGACAACTCATTTAAGATCCCGCGGGATCTTAAAGGGGCAACGGAAGCATGTCAATTTCTCTTGTAGCTTCCATAACCATGTTATTTGAATCCAGGTAATCTACCATTTTCACTTGGATAATAGTTTCCATTATTTTTCCAGATATGCAACTTAAACTGATTAGCCTATAGTTTGCGGAATTACTTTTATCCACTTTTTCAAATATGGGTGTTATATTAGCATGCAGTTGCTAAATTGCCCTTAGGAGTGCATGTGTGAGTGACTGGTGTGTGAGTGTGCCCTGCGATGGGCTGGCCCCCCGTCCTGGGTTGTTCCCTGCCTCGTGCCCATTGCTTCCGGGATAGGCTCCGGACCCCCCGCAACCCAGTAGGATAAGCGGTTTGGAAAATGGATGGATGGATTGGCTGAAGAATATTCACTCCTGGGTTTGAACAGCTGACCTACAGGTTATCCTAAAAGCCCAAATATACAATAGCCCTTTGCTGATAAGATTGGACACCTCTGCCTTAAACGCATTAAATCTTCAACAAAAAAATGACTGAGGAGATTACAGTATAAAAAATATATATATTTGTGGTTTGGAACACATTTCCAAATGTCCAAAGTGACATATTAGTGAGGATTTGAGAGCCATGTCAGTGAGTCCCTGGAGCAAGGGTCCAGCAGAGATATGATTTCTCTGCGGGCCATGGGATTGGAACCAGTGACCTTCTGATTGGACAATGATTCCTAACTTTAGCCACACACCACCACAAAAATATAAGGAGAGTTTACAAACACTACATACCGAAAGCAGAAGTGGGATTGAAGCTTCTGACATTGAAAATGTGATACCGACTAAGGCAGTCATACAATAATACTACCAGCTGATAATGTGAGGGCATCCATCCAATCACTTCACATGAAATCTAATGGCACCATATGTATAGTTTATGACCCCTGTAAATAGAGGCCCTGCAATGCAAACCCCAAGCAAATTTACCTTATATATACACAGCGCACAGTATCAATGGAAACCCAACATTCACCTTAATCATGTCCTTTTCAGCTAAGCAGCATTCCTGGAGAGCCCAGCTGGTCACTGGGATGTCATTTATATATAAGGAAGGTTGCCAGACTGTATTAAACAGATTGATTTTCAAAGTACATGTCTGTGTTTTTCTTACCACCACAATTTGAGACATCAAAGGGATTAAATGAAACACCAAGCTGGTCCACCGCCAGCAAACGCATTCAAAACTATCTAGTGCTGTACCAGAGGCGAACTTCTCTTCAGCTTCACTTGAATATTTATTTATTCTTATTTATTTTGTTTTTTTCTGAAGAACTCAATGCAATATTAATTACCGGTTTGGATATTTTAGGGGGTCGAGCAGAATTCAGTGAGACTTGACCTGGGGCAGGGTTTGGGGGGGGGGGGTGGGGGGCGGGCAGAACCATCCAGATCAAACAAGAGAGAGTAAATGGCCTGTAATCACTGGCAGCTTTTCAAATGTTCCTGATGCCCCAAAGATGCATTTCCTGCTTTACATTTTACTTTGTTTAATCATGTGCCTCTGAAGTAAGAGATGACCTTCGAATGTTAGGACTGAGAGCTAATCTGCATTTGGCTTTTATAGTCACAAACCACTTTTGGCGAGTTCTCCCAGTACCACCACAACATTCACCACATCCACTTACAGTGGGTCCAGCAACCCGAATAAAAGACTGCAGAGAAAATGTGCAAGATACTTTTAGGAAATTCTCGATTGGTTTCATAGGGATTTTCGGTTTACTGCGATTGTGCTCACTGTGTTCACTGTACACTGTGTTCACTGTCACCTAGTTTGTTTTTTGAAGAAGCTGCTTATGTCAAGTTTTATTTCTGTGTATGAAACATCTTATGACAAAATCACATCAGAATGCAAATAGTTGTCATTAGCTAATTGTTCCACGATAATGTGCAAGACAATTAAGAAAGAATTATGGAGGGGGGGGGAGGACAACAAATATGAAGAATTTGTAACAAAGGAAAAAGAACCAAAATCAAAAACACCACAAGTCAATTGACTAATTAATTAATAGCTTGAACAGCTAATGAACCCAAGCAGTTACTCAACATTAACTTAAAGGCCTTGTCTGTACTCATCCACGAGTAATTATATAAAAAAACACAAATCCCTACAGATTTAACTGTAATGATGTATTTCTTGTCCATAAAAAATTTTGCCCACTTTCAGTAGCTTCTATATTTCATTTGAATACGGTGCTGCATGTAATGTAATTAACTTTCACAGCAAATAGCCATTGCCTTTCCTATTTTGTGTTTAGTGTCTCAACATCACCTCCTACAGGTCTCCCACCGTCATAGAGCAGCAATCTGTGCAAATCCATAAGTTCATGCACTCAGTAGGCACTTTTATTAGGTAGCTGTACTTAGAACTAGGAAGAATCCAGGTTTCTTTCAAGAACCATTTCATGGATTGACAGCTTGTGTCTTTCCATATGCCGTACTACACACACAGCTGTACCAAGCTTTTATCTTTGCACTTCCTGTTAGCTTTAACGAATCTGGCCATTTTCTCCTGGATTTCTTTTTTTTTTTTTAATTCATCATCCAACGATGGAATCAAATTGGTCAAATTGGGCAACGGAGTGTGTGGAGGGCGTCTGTAGAGGGGTTTTTGTTATGTTCCATGTCTTTAATGTTTGTTTGTTTTTTCAATAAAAATTCGATCAAAAAAGAAAGAAAATTACAAAATCCAGGAGCCAAAAGCTCTGAATGCATGCAAGTCTTTCTAAGAGCTTGAGAAAAGTTTAACCTTTAAATAAAATCCAGTTCTAGTTTATATCGTTTGGGAATAGTTTTAGAATATTTTAGCTATGATTATCTAGGTTGTTCACATTACTACCACTTTTCCTACTTTTAACTAAACTCATTTGCATAGACAATTTTCAGCACCCCCTACTGGTCAGATGAAAATGCTATTTGAGCATAATTATGCTGGATTAAATTATATTGTAAGGTTCTGTTTGAAAATGTGGCTTGTGTTAGTAATATCCGTGTATAATAATAATTTATTGTAACTATTAAATGTGTAGTTTGGCGTAGCCTGTTATGGATGGCTGGTTTTGCTCTCACCTTGCACCTCCCCGGGAGAAAAGCCTCATATTCAAGGTCATTCACCTCTGCTCATTTGTTTCAGATTGAAGTGCTGCACAGGATTAATTTCTGGCTGATAAACTGATATCCATGGACACAGTGTGTAGTCAGTGTGGTCTCGGTCAGGAACTGCAAGCTTGCTACAGACCAGCACAACGTTAGCATGCTTGATCAATTCAGTGCATGGACTCAGTGTAACTGAGCGATTCAGCCCAGAGCTTAGCATGTCCTCGGGGTGTCAGGTTAGCTCAGCCACTCAGCTTTTCTGACCTCTCAAGTTAGGAACCCAAGTTTACCCGATTGACTAAATTCGAAGGCTGCGCAGTAGTTCATCAATGTATGAGGTAGCTACTAAACTCCAACTTAAGAGCAGTGTGTATTACAAGCTAACAACTCGAGCTTTGACTAATCACTTGGTTACCTCACGCTCTAGTGTGTACTTAATACTGGCCAGAAATTGTGGTAACACCACTCCCCTGCATTATGCTCAAAATAAAGAAACAAAAACCAACCTAAATCTAACCTTAATGGTCACTTAGTTATGTTAACTACCTTATACACATAAAATAGAACATATATCTGACTAGAGATGTTAATAGCGCAGGTCCATAAGGGATCCTTGGCTACAGAGTCCCCCAAGCGTCTGGTGGACTCCTCCGAAAACACCACACCGAGTGATAAACACCTCCTTTGAAAATAAGAAGCTGCTCACCAACTAGATGTTGTTTTTCTTGGGGATTTTCAAAATATTGATTTTATTGCAGGGTTGCGATCTCCTTGTGATCTCCTTGAAAGTCATTGGACAGCCAGGTCCCCAAATAACAGCCAGTTGGAATTTTAATGTTGGGGTTGTGCAGAGCCTTCCAGCATGATAAGATTTTCCTACATTTCTATATATTTCTTATAACATTGCAATATACTGTTTTAAGATTGAGACTATTGTACCCAAATGAGACTGAACATGAATATGCATATCAATGGCATTAATGTTTAGATGATGTTTCTCCCGTTTAGGCGTTCTGTGTAAACTGTTTGTGACCTGGGACAGGTGGAGATAGAGGGAGAGATGGAAGGATGGGTTTACGATCAGAGAACCGGTGAGAACCGGCCTGTGAGCCCCTTCATGTTCAGTGGGGGTTGATCTGAAATATCCAGGTGTGGCATGTGATGGTTGGAGCTCAGTCTCATCCCAGCTAGCTTGTCCTCCCCAGGATGAAAAGCAGCGTAGGCCCAGTTAAGCTCCCAGAGTGCTGTGCAGCCAGCTGCCTTACAACACCCTTCTCTGTAAACACTGGGCGCTGCCTGAAGCGGCCAGCTGCCTTACAACACCCTTCTCTGTAAACACTGGGCGCTGCCTGAAGCGGCCAGCTGCCTTACAACACCCTTCTCTGTAAACACTGGACACTGCCTGAAGTGGCCAGCTGCCTTACAACACCCTTCTCTGTCAACACTGGGCACTGCCTGAAGCGGCCAGCTGCCTTACAACACCCTTCTCTGTAAACACTGGGCACTGCAGTATAAGAAAATCCAAGAAGGGTGAGTGTGTCAGATGCCGCGACCAACTATCATACCACGTTTAAAATCTTAGCGCAAGCTACTTGCTGTCATAATGTTTGGCCGCACAGCAAGTGAACCTCGTCGCCCTGTCTGCATGTAAATATTCCATTGCTGCCACGTGATTGGCCGACTGAAGGAGCAGACTTTTAGTGTTAATGAGCTGCAGTACCTAACAAAGTGGCCGCTGAGTATGTCACAGACTGCAGCAGCAGCAACCATAATCTGGAGTTTGCAAGCATATGGTAATGCTGGTCAGACACATTAATCATGTCTGCGAAGGGAAATTAAGCCAAAGAATGCATAATAAGCAAGCCATTGTCAGGAAGCCATTCTGCTGGAGAAATGCGTTTAGCTTTGTTTAGGCTCATTTACTATTTTCTGCCCTCTTTCTCAACCATAAAATAACTGCACACTGTTGATGTTCGTTGATTTATATATTTACTTAATGAATGTAAATATTAATTGTCATTAGTTTTACTTTGATGAGGTCTGTCCATTGTCCTGTTTTTTTTCGGAAAGATTCTGTAATCTGTTTTTTTTCCCCTCTATGTTTAGCTAAAATATATTTGTAGAATCTCGTTCTCAGCAAAAGGTTCCAGCAAATTCTACTGACAATGAAGTGCCCTTCTGTGAGTATTCTGTCAAGAGTGTACCCTGATATGCAGAGATGTGGTGAATCAATCCATCCATCCACCACCTCTAATGTTTTCCCAGAATCATAGTGAGCCTGGAGCTCATCCCAGGAAGTACAGAGAAGGAGCCATCGGAAGACCCATGGCAGGAAGCCAAATACGCCAAATCCAGTTTGACCCTTTTTCTGAACCACAGGCCTGACGTGTGTAAGATGTGTTGGTAATTGTATTGTGTTTTCTAGGGATGATTATAAAAATCAGAAATGTCTGGGCACTTAGTCAGGCCTCACTAAAAGCCAGCATAAGGCACATGTTAGCCACAAGAATCCTTTACTACTTTTTAGTAGGGACTTTTGTGATATTTATTTAAACATGCGATTGTTACTGTGATCAATTAGCGCCCTGTCCTGGGATATTTCCTGCCTCATGCCTGTAGCTTCCAGGGTGGGCTCCAAACCCCTACCACCCTGTATGGGATAAGCAGGTATAGATCATCGATGGATGGATGGATGGATGGATGTGATACATATTTGTAATGTCATTTTTGGACCTTCTGGCATAATAACATTTAGAAAAGGTTTTAGGGAAAGTTTTCCTTAATGCCGGTTTATTGTACAATGCATACATATGCTTGTTGTTTTATATAATTATACTTCATGCAGGTAATGTTGAAAAAAAAGTGACCTAATTTGCTTGCAATGTTACAGTGACATTTTTAACTCCTCCAAAGCGATGACAGTTCATAATTAGTTAGACACAATTAGGTCATATTATAAAACATGCAGTTAGCATATGATTTTCTGGACATTTTCAATGGGAAATGTCAGTAATAGACTGACAACACACTAAATCTAAAATGAATTATTCAATCGAAGGTGAAGGACAGTGGTTAAATAGGGACCTACTAAAAGTTAATAGGTAGTATTTATCATAATTTTATTTTTTTAAATATCAACTGTTTAGCAAAATATTTCTCACATTTCTATTTAAAATGAGGGATATAGATAGCCAAAAGGAATTTGTTGTCCTAGAGAAAGCAATTAGCTGTTGATTTCATGAATGAGATTTGATAATGAAAAATGACAAATAAGTTGGTTGTTTTCAGATAAAAGGTGGCCAACCAGAAGCATACATGGGGTGGTATGTGTCTCTGCAGGTTAGGATTCTGCGCCTGAAGGTTACTAGTTCAAATCCTATAGTCAGCGGTGTGATTTTGCCATTGGGCCCTTGAGCAAGCCCCTTAACCCCCAATGCCTCCAGAGGTTGTATAATCCTGCTCTCAATTGTATATGCCTGTGGATACAAGTGTTTGATGAATAGATAACTGTGTGTATGGGGTGTGTCGTGGCCAATGAGGCGGACCTGTAAGAATGCTGACAAATCTCGTGAATCACATGAAAAAGGAGCGATCAATGTCACACAGTTGAAAGCATATTAGCCTGCCACAATCATACTTAAAAGAAAAATGCACCTAGTAAGTAAGTGTGGTAGTTTATCTAGATTATCCATTGTTGAAAAAACAGGGTTAGCCATTCTCAGGAGTAATTGGGGATTAAAGTCCTTGCTTAGGGGCCCAATAGTGAAATCACAGACAACCACATGATTTGAACAAGTATCCTTCTGATCATAGGCACAGTGTTCCAGCATGCTGAACTACACACCACCCCAAAAGGCCAAGGCAGTGCAAGTAAAATAACAGCAGAACTGAGCAGCCAAGACTCAAAACAGGAAAATGATGCATACTAGAGATATGATACATACTACAGACACGATGCATACTACAGATGTAATACTTATTACAGATACAGACTACAGACAGTGGAATAATACTGCATTACACATATGTGGTGGTGTGTGGCTCAGTAGGCCAGAATGTTGTGCCCGTGGCTGAAAGGTCACTGGGTCAATGTCCAGGGACAGAAGAGTGATTTCACTGTTGAGCTGTTGAGCAGTGTCCCTAACCTCTAATTATTGCCTCAAGGACTGTCTGACCCTACTTAAAAAAAATGTTGCTTTAGATAAAAGCATCTGCAAAATAAGGTCAAATATAAAAATGGAAATATAAAAGAACCAACCAATTAATCCATGAAACAATCAAACGAATACAAGTACAATTTTTTTTCCGCCCTCAGTGGTAGCATAGTGATTGCATAATGGGCAGTACATAGTGATTTAATTTAGAGTCAACAAAAAAAGAAGTATGGAACAACTAATGGTGTCATCACGAGTGGAGACTGCACTGGTACAATCATTGTTCAGATAATGGATAAGCATTTCACTACATGTACAGCGTATGTATGTGTATGTCGCAAAACCTGTCTAACTGATTCACATACAGCACTCTTCTGGCCTTGGAAATATTTTACAGATGAATAAAAAACTCTTAGATACATTTTTAATCAAAGGGTCAACTTACATTGGTCTTCAACAATTCTGACATTAAGGTCCCAGATGCTCCTGAGATTCTGTTTGATGTCTGGAAGTGTATATCTCAGTTTCTTAAGAAAATGGGGTTATTTAGTCCTATCGGTGTTCAGTGGGAAGGCGGTACTTATACTTAATATACTTTGTGTGAATTTCAAGGCTAAAAATCTGAAATATTTAATTCAAATTTTACAGATCCATGACATATATTAATCAGCATAAAAGGGGACAGCATACTTAGAAAAATGATTAGTGGACCTAAAACAGAGCCTTGTGGAACTCCACACCTGACGAGTCAGTATGCCAATGATTCACTTGAACAGGCAGGTTTACACTGCGACAGGTAAGATCTAAACCAAGACAACACATGGATATGACAAAAAATAATTTTCTGTCCAGGAGAATATGGTGATCTGTGGTGCCGAAAGCAAAATTTATGTCCAGAAGTACAAGAACTAAGATGTCACCACTGTCAGAAGAAATGCAAGCCTCTCCTTACTCTGACAGCTCTGTTGTTGTCCGTACAGAGACTCAAATATGTTTTACATATTGATGGACTGTCTGCTGAGCTGCACATCTCACTGAGATATCCAGTAAAATGGGAAAAATGAGTTAGGTCTGTGACGCAATAAATACTACAGCTTAAAATTAGGCTTCTTGAATAAAGATTTGATTATAGCTCTCTTAGAATACTTGAAGATATACGCATAATGTTATATTTTCACTGTATAACATGGGTTTTCCAATTACAGGCAGGAATTCCTTCTTTGCTGGTACGGAAACCAATAAAGAAGTGGATTGTTTCAAACTTCTAACATTTACATTTATTTATTTAGTAGGACAGGAGACGCCTCTCCAGGTTAGGAGTCGGTACCCATGATCAGAAGGCCGCCAGTGATCCCACCATTGAGCCTTTGTGTTGGACACTTGACCACAGTTGCTCCAGGGAGGCTGGAAGCTTAGATGAAAACACAGGATCGGTATTTGTCTTCTTTCAATTCCATATGACAAACAATGTTTTTTAGATGTCCACTGCAAGTTAGTGTCTTTTCAAGAATGATTATGGCCAGATTCATACCAAAAATACACGACATGTAAGGCGCTTCAGGAAAAAAAAACAAAAAAAACAAAAAGATAAAACTTCCAGGATCTTTTAATTTTGCAATATAGTCAGAGCACCATATATTAAGAAATACGTGTTTATTTTATGTTTTTTTTTTTGTTTTTTGTATATTATTCTAATGAAAAACATGGATGATCCTTGCACATTCAATTGGTTTAATTAGGTATGTGGACCGATTGAGATTCACTCAACTATGTCATGTTCTCAGAACAGAAGGTGAATGCATCAAATGAAAAAGAAAGCTTCCTTTTTAAAATACTCATTCTTGTTGTGCGGAAGCACTGTCTGTACAGTAATTCAATTGAGTGCACAAGACTAATACTGACATACAGTTCATTTAATATGAATTGTACATCAATGTAGAAGTTATATGCATCAGAAAACATTAATTTCATATGCATTTTCCATGAAGGTAGGCATCGGCCGCCCTCTGCTCGCCTCCTGCTGCTCTGCAGCTGCTCCTCGGATGCCGAGAGCCGTCCCCACAG
>JABJVP010000131.1:22569319-22595040 GCA_026770825.1 Brienomyrus longianalis
TTCCGGGATAGGCTCCGGACCCCCCGCGACCCAGTAGGATAAGCGGTTTGGAAAATGGATGGATGGATGGATATTAGCATGCTTCCAATCAGAAGGTACCAGTAGATAAGGATTTCTGAAGTAGTAAAGTTAAAGCTTGGCTAATAATATCCCTCGTCTCTTTTAAAACTATAGGTAAGATGCCAATTTATTTATTTTGAGATTAGTTAGGCTTTGTACCACATCAGCATCAGTTATGCATATATTGGTCATAGACAACGCTGTATTTGTATTAAATGGTGGCAAGTTACTTGTGTTCTCTACCGTGAACACCCATGTAAAATAATCATTAAACTCATTTACTATATCAGTCTGAAAGGTGTAAGGCAACAGTGCTATCCACTATGACACCAAGCCACCCTATGTCATAAAATGTCGTTTATATTATTTATATTCTTTATGTTTCTAAATATTTATATTCCATATATTTCTAATTTCCACTACGATCAACATTTTCCATGACATAGCAGTAAGAATGATAGCAGATGTACGAGTTGTAAACTTATAGTAGGAATTAGGTCATGATCAGGGATAGACATAGCTGAATACAATGAATACAATGCGACAATCTATTGTGGTAATAGTGTAATTGCATACTTATTTTATGTGCATTTGCCCTGATATGAAACAATCGATTGTTGCACGTATCGTTAAAAGGTGAATGCGTGCTTGTGTACCAGTTATGTCAATCCCTGCTTACAATTATCCAATTCTTAATACTAGACACGATAATAAACAATACCATGTATATATCTCAGAGCCCATATCTTTATAACAATGCATAATATACTCTTTGGATGTCATAGTGTACACCATATATGGAGAATAAATAACTGCGCATCACCCCAAAAACACCATCCCAACAGTGAAGTTTGGGGGTGGGAAGATCATGGTGTGGGGCTGTTTTTCAGCATATGGTACTGGCAGACTTAATATAATTGAAGGAAGGATGAACAGAGAAATGTGCTGTTCCCGCACAAGGTTGCAACATTGTTGCTAAATTGGAGCACCCAACACTGTCTGCACCCACATTCCCACACATTTCACCCTCTGTCTTGCAGAAACGAATCTTGGGGACCTGACACTATAAATATCTCTGTCATTTTGGTTCCATACCACAACTGGTCAAGATGGCAAAGCAATTCTCTGTTCAGACTGCCTTACAGTTGATATTGGAACAGACAGAGGGTTTTGATGGTGATGCAGAGGGAAAAGTTTCTGAATGCGAGGATCACATTTCTGAAAATTCAGAGTCTGACACTGAGTTTGAAGAGGACGATGAGCATCAGCCAGATCTGAAGTGTAAAAGAGCCTCAGGACCAGCCCGTGAGCAGCCAGCCATAGGACCAGCCCGTCAGCCAGCTTCAAAACACAAGCGAACCTCAGGACCAGCCCGTCAGCAGCCAGTCCCAAGACCAGCAGGTGAGCAGCAAGCCACAGAACAAGCCAGTGAGCAGCCAGCTATAGGGCCAGACTGTCAGCAGCTTGCAAATAACAACGTATAGAAGTCAAAAGACGGCAAAATTGAATGGTCTTCCTGCTCAATAAATGAACCCCCCCGCATGGCTGCCAATGTGATTCGGATGATACCAGGACCTACACGCTTGGCAGTCACTCATGTACAAGACATCAAGTCTTCTTTTGGCCGTTTCATGCCATACCCTATCAAGAAAATCATCCTGGATTGCACCAATTTGGAAGGAAGTTTTTGGAGAGACGTGAAAGGTTTTGGCAGAGAACTTTTCCGGTCAACGATGTCTCTAAAAACTTTCAAAATAATTTCCAGGACCATCCATTTTGATGACCGTGATGATAGACCAGCTCGACGGCAGAGAGACAAGCTAGCTGCCATCAGGACGGTGTGGGACAAGTGGGTGGCCGGTCTCCCCCTGTTTTACAACCCTGGCCGCAATGTCACTGTTGATGAGCAGCTGATGCCATTTCGAGGCCGCTGCCCATTTCGGCAGTATATACCATCTAAGCCTGCCAAGTATGGTATAAAGATTTGGGCTGCCTGTGATGCTGCTTCATCTTATGAATGGAACTTGCAGGTTTACGCAGGGAAACACAATGGAGGAGCCCCTGAGCAAAATCAAAGCATGAGAGTGGTCTTTGATATGGCTCTGGGACTTTCTGGACACAACATCACGCGCAACAATTTTTTCACATCGCAAGCTGGGACAGGTGCTGCTAAAGCGGACTATGGTGGGAACAGCACGCAAAAACAAGTCTAAGCTCCCTCCAGGGTTGCTGAAAACAAAGGAAAGGCCTGTCCAGTCATCAAACTTTGTGTACACGGCTGACACGACCCTGGTATCGTATGTACCAAAGAAAGGAAAAAATTTGCTGCTCATGAGTACACTGCACTGGGACGGGAGAATCTGTGGCCAGGAGCATCAAAAGCCCGAAATGATCATGGACTATAATGCCACAAAAGGAGGGGTGGACAACCTCGATAAGCTGGTGAATATTTACAGCTGCAAAAGGAAGACCCTACGATGGCCTCTGGTGATATTTTTTGACATGTTGGATATATCCGCGTACAACGCCTTCGTCATTTGGATGTCATTGAGTGAGTGGAATAGGGGAAAGCTGCAGAAGAGGCGTCTCTTTCTTGAGGAATTGGGGAAAACACTGGTGAGACCTCAAATTGGAAGACGGTGACATCTTCCAAGAACCCCAGTCTCTGTAGTTACTGTTGTTGATCTTGTTGCCACTTGTTGTTGTTTCATTCTTATATTATTATTAGTATTTTAATTTTGTTTTTCTTCATTTGTTTTTTTTTTTGTGTGGCATTCTGTGTGGTACTTTTTTCTTTATTTGTCCCCCCATACTTCTTCCCCCATCATTGTTCTTCCCTAATCTCTGCTTGTTGTCTTCTTTATATATATGAAAAAAAAAGAAAGAATGGGTCGTTCTGAAGAGCTCAGTGAAATCAAGTATGGTACTGTCATAGGATGGCATAAAGCTCATAAAGTTTCTATCCCGGATATGACATTAAACTACATCCAGCCTTGCAAGCAGTCCAACTTGCAGGGCAACTCACAACTGCTTGATTAAAACAAGCTACAAACAAGGTACTCTTCTGCTCTCTGCGGGAGTAGCGGTGCTGCAGCCGCCCGCAGGATGGCTGCACACATCATGAAGGGGATGGGGGAAAGCCTTTGGAAGCCCCATCCCTGGACAAGTCGAAACTGTCAGAGAGCTAATCGGGTCCCACTCTGTGGCGAACCCATCCAGGCAGGTACGTGAAACGTCTTGTCTCTCTAGCAAGATGACCATCTTCCTCTGCTGTCGGGGAAGCTTTGTAAACTCCGCATTTCAGTGGCAGCACTCTCCCAATTACAAAGACTAGGAAGTGGTCAGACCTCTGTAGGTGGGTATACCTATTATTGGTCTGGTCAGTCTGACGGCTGCCATACTCAGAAAGTAGTTGTTGCTATAACGGATCAGCTCTTCTCGATGATATCTGATATCACTCACTTCATGGTGAGTGATGTTTCGTGGAGGGAGACATTTTACTCACAACGTCGCTTGGTGGTTGAAGGGTGCACACGAGGTGACACTCCTCTGGTCATGGATGACTTCCATGTGACCACTGGCACTAACAGGGCGGGCTATGAGGATTCAGGATGAAAGTGGTTCCATATTCCTTAACTTTGCAAAAGGTCATTGGCTGCAGGGATCTGTGGTATCCGGGGTGAACTTCTCCAGGCTGGTGGTAGGCTGTCCTCCTGGCATTGCAGGCAACTATAGGGGTATAACACTGATTCTGGGGTTTGCCAGGGGTGTGTTCTTGCTCCTACTCTGTTCAATGTTTGTATGGACTGGGTGTTGGGCAGAGTTGTGGGGTCCTGCAGCTGTGGGGCGGCTGTTGCTGAAGAAAGATTTACTGATCTTGACTTTGCCGACAATGACGTGATCTTAGCAGAGTCAATGTAGGCTCTGATTGGGGCTCACGAGAGACTGAGCGAGGAGTCGGAGTGTCTGGGATTGTGAGTGTCCTGGATAAAGATCAAGATCCAGACTTCTTAGGCATAGCCATCAGTAGTGTGTTTGTCTGCGGGGAGAATGTCGACCTCGTCGAGAGATTTACATCCCTTGGCTGTGACATTCATGTCAGCAGAAGACTGGAGAGCATGGGGGGTCATGAGGTCGCTGGGAAAGGGTGTGTGATGCTCCCAATATCTATGAAAGGGATGAGGGAAAGCCATCGGGAGTCTCATCCTCAGACGAGTCGAAACAGTCAGAGAGCTAAGAAGGTCAGACCTGATGGGAATCAGACTTTGTGTCACCTGCTGCATGGAGGCACTTGGGTCCCAGTTTGAAGCAGCCCATCTGGATAGGCGCATGGAACGTCTTGTCTCTCCGGCAAGACAACCATCTTCTAACATCCAGGCATTTAATGACTTCTTAGCATAGCCATCAATAGTGTGTCTGTCTGTGGGGAGAATGTTGACTTTGTAGAGAGATTTACCTGCTTCGGCAGTAACATTCATGTCTCTGGTGATTCTTCCTATGAAGTCAGCAGATGGATTGGAAGAGCTTGGGAGGTCATGAGGTTGCTGGAAAGGGGTGTGTGGTGCTCCCGATATCTTTGCAAGAGGACGAACATCCAAGTCTTTAGAGTCCTGGTGCTCCCTGTCTTGCTGTATGGCTGAGACATGGATACTATCCAGTGAGCTAAGACAAAGACTAAACTCTTTCGGTACTGTGCCTCTTTGGAGAACCTTTGGGTACCGCTGGTTTGACTTTGTGTTGAATAAACGGTTGCTAGAGGAGTCCCGCTTGAGGCACATTACCTGCATTGTGAGGGAGCGTCAGTTATGGCAGTATGGCCATGCGGCTTGTTTCCCTGTGGGTGATTTGGCTTGCAGGATCCTCATTGCCGACGACCCAAGTGGCTGGACCAGGCCAAGGGGATGCCCACATAACAAATAGCTGTGGCAGATGGATGACCATTTCCAGAGGGTGGGACTAGACTGTGTATCTGCCTGGGGGATCGCTGACCGGGATCCCAAGAAGTTTCTCTGTTTAGGAAAAACAGAAGCTCAGCCACATAGTGGCAGATGATGTAAAGAAACAAAGCAGGATCACTGAGTGCTGAGGCACACAGTGAGTAAAAGTCGCCAATGCTTTGATCACTCAATTACTGCAGAGATACAAACTTCCTCTGGCATTAAGCCAAGAACAAAAACCAAGAGCTTCATGGAAAGGACTTCCATGGCTGAGCTGAATGCAAGTCTCACATCACCAAGCATAATGGCAAGCATCAGATGCAGGGGTGTAAAGCACGCTGCTACTGGACTCAGGAGCAGTATGTAGTGTAAAGTGATGAATCATATTTCTATTTCTGGAAATCAGATGGACAAGTCTGGGTTTGGCGGATGCCAGGAGAACGTTACCTGCTTGACTGCACTGTGACTGTAAAGTTTGGTAGAGGAGGTTGGGCTAGGCCCTTTAATTCCAGTGAAGGGAACTCAACACTTCGGACAATTCTGTGCTTCCATCTTTGTAGGGAAAGTTTGGGGAAAGCCAAACCTTTTCGACTCCAGCTTGACTGTTCCCCAGTGCACAAAGACAGGACCATAAAGACATGCAAGAACTTTACTGGTCTGCATAAAGCTCTAACCTCAACCCCATCAAACACCTGTCGGATGAACTACAACAGAGATTGCATGCCAGACCTTCATGTCCAACATCAGTCCCTGACCTCACAAATGCTCTTCTGGACAAATTGGCAAAAATTCCCAAAGGCATACTCTAAAATCTTGTGGAAAGCCTTCAGAGAAGAGTGGCAGCCATTATAGGGGCAAAGAGCAGGCCAAATCCATATTCATGCCTATGGATTTAGAAAAGGGATGCCATAAAAGTTCCTGTAGGTATACTGGCCAGGCATCCCAATATTTTTTTCCATATAGTGTATTTGCATGAACAAAGAAATGGACAGGTGTTCCTATAAATATGGCCGGTGAATACATATTGCTTTTTTTTTTCTTCAAGAACAATACTAAGAAAGAGTAATGGGATCAACTTACAGTAAAAATAGTCAAACAAAGAAGTTGTGACACATGAATGTGTTACTCTCCTATTTTGGGCTAAACACTAGTTTCAGTGACTTTACCTGTAATAAAAGTCTATTTTCTATTGCCCTTTCTGTGGGAAAAGTACCTTCAAATATGCAGCTAATGTTCCTATTAGTATCACTACCAGAACTACGATCAAATTTGCTAGTAATTCTTAGCAGCACCCCATCTATCCAAAAACTGCCTAGTAACACAAACCCATTAACAGCTCAATATTACTATACTCTTATGGTTCTTTCCACCAGTAGTGACAAAAGAACCATGTTGACTCATCTGGCAAATTCATTAAATTTGTATAAAGCAGGACTGAGACACACTCTTTATGAGCTTAGGGGTTTCTGCCTAATAAATTCCTCTTTGTCCATAAAACAAGGTCTACACAGATTATTTGTGGATTATTCTTTCTACCACTTTCCCCTTTTATTTGCTAAGATTTAGTAATGCACATAAACTAGTTCTTGGTCTAAAGTGCAATGAGTGTCTCTGGTCTTTTATGCTGTATGCTTTCTTATAACTGAAACTACAGTACAGTAAACAATATAAATACCAAAGTATATAAATATGGCCCACCATGGATATAAATATAAATACCCATTTTCTAACCAATTATCCTGGTTAGGGTCATCCCTTCTGCGGAAATGTATTTTTTGCTGCCATTGATTGACAAGAGGAAGTAGATAAATCTGTATGAATACCACAGAAATATTGCTCCCTACAAAAGTAAGCTTTATAAATATGTCGGAATATTCAAAAAAGCAATGAACCACAAAATACTGATATATAATATATATTTTTCCCAATAGAAATGAATGAGTGGTCCCCATAAAGATATGTTTACTCGACATGTAAGTGTGTGTGTGTATACAGTATATATAATTTCACTCCAGCTGAAATTTCTGTGGGGTGGCATGGGGGCTTAGTGGATAGTGCTGTTGCCTGACACCTCCAGGGCTGGGGCTCTGAATCCTGTCCCCAGCTCTGTGTGGGTATAGAGTTTGCATGTTCTTCCCAAGTTGTGTGGGTTTACTCTAAAGCACTCAAATTTCCTCCCACAGTCCTCAAATATGCAGTCTGGCTACACTTCTCTATGAATGCTATAATAGGGTTTCATCTTATCCAGTGTGTATCCCAGCTGTGTGTCGCATGGGATAGTCTTCAGGTGACTTAGAAAACGGATGATATTGCTGTGTATTTTTTTGGTGTGGTTTCAATCATCTTTGAAAATTAATGTAGAACTGCAGCTTATTTACTATCCAAATAGCTGTGGTTTTCTAGATGCCAATTTAGATGGGATTAATACTCTGATGGAAGAGAGTCATACTGTGGGTACAAAATCATTCATTCATTCATAATCCTCATATTCATTCACCTTCATATTCCTCAAAATAAGATGAAGGGCCCTCAGAAGCCCCGTCATAAAGAAAAGTCACAACACAAATTTAATAATCTTCCTGTGCCCAGTTTATTATAATATAAAGCAGTCTTAAGCTGCACTCTGGTCTCTCACATTTGGTTCTTGACATCTCAAACAACCACCCACCAATAGATCCAAAAAACATCTTGTTTCTCCAACCAACTTAACTATTTCCCAGATTCCACCTGGTTGGTGCCACAAAAAAGAGCTTGCTGTAAATTCTACCCATTCTAGTTGTTAAAATTTTCATTCTACTTTCCTTTGTGAATCTATTTTCCATCCAACCAGAGAACATCTCACACTGATAATATAAGATTGGCTTTTGTTTTTTTTTTCTCTTTCAGTTGTATTTAAGTTTCATATTGTATAGTACTAATAAATGCATTTTGATTTATTTGTATTACATTTGCTAATTTTGACAATTTTTATCATAAATTGTACACTAATATGCTGGATATTTTAGGTATACTTATATCAAATTTTGCTTCTTTGAAATAACATAAGAAATTTACAAAGGAGAAGAGGCCATTTGGCCCATCAAGCTCATTTGGGTAGAACTCAACTAATAGAGCTGTTAAAATATTATCTAGCTCTGATTTAAAGGGACCCAAGGCATTGTGTATTAGTATTAGTGTATTAGTTTGCACTACACTAACAGGAAGTCTATTCCATACTCTAAAGAGGTGCTTTCTCAAATCTAGTTTACAATGGCCATGAGTTCTTGTGTTTGAACTAATACTGAAGTAAATATTTGGTTGAACATCATACAGACCTGTTAGACCTGGACCATGTCCCCCATTAGTCTATTTTACTTGAGGCTGAACAGATTCAGCTCAGCTAACCTCTCCTCATAAGACATTCCTCTACCAGGAATCATTCTTGCAGCCCTATGTTAAACTCTTTCTAAGGCAACAATCTCCTTTTTAAGGTAAGGTGACCAAACCTACACACAATAGTCTAGGTGGGGTCTTACCAAAGAATTGTATAGTTTTAGAATCACCTCCCTTGACTCCACACACTAAGAGATTTAACCTAACATCCTATTGGCCTATTTAATTACTTCCCCACACTGCTGCGTAGGATGGTTTTACTTAAGCTTGCTTGTATTTTCAAGAAGTAGCATAAGCATAGCCAGATGATGCATAATAAAAATTATAATAAATCTTAAATACAGTAATTCCTATTTTGCAATAGTGAAGCACTGCAATGATGAAGGTTTTAGGGCTGAAGATACACTGTATGTCCAGAGCAGAAAAGAATTTGGGTAAGCAGTAGCACCCCTGGTGTTTAAACTCAACTCCAGAAATATTGGCACCCCTCAAGAAAGTGAGCAAAAACATTAATGTAATATAGAAAATGCATTCTGAAATTAAGTTAGAATTTCATGATATTAAGAATGGAGAAATTGCTAACTATTCATTTAATAAAGATTATTACTGCAAAAGTGTTATTTTATCTTCGGAAAAGTTTTTTTTCTGTCAAAAACGTGTGTAAAATTATTGGCATAAGCATAAACTATTGGAATAATCTAAATAGAACCAATGGAATTTGCCTCTTTAGGGAAAAAAGTTTCTTGATATTACTTTTAGTGTTTAGTAACTTTCACTGGGGTATGAATATGACGTAACACACAGGTAAAATCCTTTTTGCTTTCCATCAACATGAACAAAGTGAAAGAGCACTCAACTCAAATAAGGAAAAAAAAGGCTTTTAAGCTGCATAAGTAGGGGAATGGCTACAAAAAATGGTAGTCAGTTGAAATTTCCAGTAAGCACAATCAGAGCTTGAAGTGTTAAGCATGAACCTGGAACTGTTGAAAATTTCCCAGGAAGGGGACCCATCCGCATATCACCTCCATGCACAGTGAGGAGGATGCTAAGAGATGCAATGAGGAGCTCCAAGATCACAGATTCACAATTGCAGTGTTTAACTGAATCTTGAGGGTTTACTGTTTGAAAATCAACAGTGAGACACCACCTCTATGACCAGACGCTTTTTGGATGAGTTCCATGAAAGAAGCCAAGATAAAAATCCCAGTGTCTGAACTTTGCCTAGCAACATTAGAGTTACAACTGGAATTGTGCGTTATGGTCAGATGTGGCAAAAATTGAGCTTTGTGGCTACGCACATTTTCGTCATGTTTGGCAAAAAGGGGGACTGCATACAAAGAACAATATACCCACAGTAAATTATGGTGGCGGTTTTTTGATGTTTTGGAGCTGTTTTGCTGCTAGTGATCCAATGTCTCTTGTTCAGATCAGTGGCATAATGGATTTAATTTAATACCAGATCATTTTAGCCCAAAATCTTGTTGACTGCCAGAAGGCTGAAACTGGGCCATGACTGAGTCTTCCAAAAAGACAACGGCCCAAAGGACACATTAAAATTGACAAAGAAACGGTTGCAGCAACACAAAATCATGGTATTGTAATGGCAATGTATTTGTTAATGATATGAACTCAATTGAAAATCTGTGGTCACTATTTTAGAGGACAGTTCACAAGAGAAAATCCAAAGAATGTCAATGAGTTGGAAATGTTCTGCGTGGAAGAGTGGTCTAAGATCCCATCTACATGTGTTCTCCAACCTTGTTAAACACTGGAGAAAGAGGTAGAGTGCTGTAATTCTTGTCAGGAGAGACTCCATCAAGTACTGAAATTTGGGGGGGCTAATAATTTTGGAATCTGCATTTTTGATAAAAATTTATATTGCTAAATGAAAACTGTATTTTGCTCCAAAAATCTGCTTGAAATAAAAACATGAGGTTTACCCATTTTTTTAACCCTAACAAATCACCTCTTGCGTGTGTGGTTCTTTTTATACAATAATTTTAGCTCACTTTCATGAAAGCACCCTTCCAATAATTCTGGAGTTGACTGTAAATCCTGTCCAGTCATTATAGGTTCCTGTATCATCCATTATCGGCTGCAAATTAGGTCATGCCTGAGTGGCATCCTCTGACTTCTTAAGTTTCTAAGACATTGCACCTTCAGCCTTTTTTCTCCAGCATATTTAATCATCCCAAGGTTAATATGAACTGAAAAAAACCCTGGAAAAACCTACGAACTGTTAAAACCCTAACAGATACAATTTTCTATTTTGTTTCTTACCATGACAGCTTCCCAAGATGATATAGGACCAACAAGAAAATAGCTGAACATGAAAGGTGACGGCTATTTACCCATCTTTCACCGCTGATGATTGTACTGTACATGTAGAATATACTCCGCAAGCACCACAGACATTTTTTATAATATGACACAGGAAATGGAGTTTTTAATATTTTATGAGTGGTATCACTTTTACAGAGAACATTGCTGACTCATAATCCACAACATACCTTCCACAAACTGAAAAGAATATGGAATACCAGGGGAAAATGTGTGTGCCAAGGATCTCACTGTCCTTTTGAAAAATCTCTACACTGGACAAGAAGAGACACTCAGGACTGAATATGGAGAATTGACTGGTTACAGATTGTTAACGGCATTAGACAAGACTCCATACTAAGTTGAATTGTAAGAAGACACTGTGAACACAACATGGTGGAAGAAACATCAACAACATTTGATATGCCAACACCACACATTGCAGAAAATTAGCAAGAACTGGGGAGTTAAAGAACAGACTAAAAAAGACAATGGCTATGACTAAAAGTAAAGGGTATGACCAAATAAATGGTAGATAGCTTTACTCTTCACTTTTGACAGTGAAGACATTAACAAACGATGCCAAGAAACTTTCAGACTGGCACTTAGCAAAGATGCAGGGAATGACCTAGAAAACTATAACAGGGACTGCCGTTAATGACAGCATTGTATTCCCCAGACAGTCTGTCACCTGCTATGCTAATCTAATCTATACTCCCCTCACACTCACCAACCTGTACAATTTCTAATAGTACTGGACATATCAACTGGAAATATTAAAGTTAATAAACGTGTTTTTACCTAAATGCTCTAGTTGTGGCATATAACCCAGAAACTACACCTACTGTATTAATTTACTGCACATACCAATTCCATGCCAATTTGCTGAATCTTTTCCCACCATTTAGGTGGTTACCTGTACTTATTCGTTTAGTGTTAGTTGTCTTAAAGTCCTCCTAATGGAATCATGTCAAAACTGCCCTTTTTTGCCATCATTATGTGGTGTCGCTTCAGTTTTGGGGCAAACTGTCTCAAAGTTTCATCAGTTCCAGTATGGCACCCATACAATACTTCTAAAAACTTTGAGAAGGATCCATGTGTTAAAGTGTCATATATATTACTCATACTTTTTATATTCTGTTTGTTTCTCTTTTTCACTATGACCAACATTTCCGAGACATAACAATAAGAACTATAACAGATACACTAATGGTCTGGATGGAGGGGTGAGGGACTTTATTTTGCGTGATGGCTGAACTCACATTCTGGGGTGGCTTTCCAGAAAGGTTTGTAATGCTAAGTGGTTAGTTATCTTGTACTTAAGACTGATTGTAATTAGCATGCATTTCCAGAAACCCTTCGTAACAAAATTAGTTTGTTATCTCATTCATAGATATATGAGTGCTCCAACCTACTCTGTATTTTCTACGTCATTCTATATTTGAACATAGACTGTAAAATAGCGTAAAACGGGCTTATTGTTGTAACACCTGGATGCAATTTCAGGACATATCAGGGTTGTGCCCCATTCAGAACTGACTTGCGAATGACCTTGAAAATGAAATTCAGTTCATAAATCAGTTGAAATCATGGTGCAGAATCACAATTCAACTTTGAATATAATGAAGTAGAATTAAAATGAAATTGATTTCACAAAAATTCATATGCATAGTGTAATTCCAGCTTTAACAATGCAGCTCAATATTTCAATATGAATTACACAGCATGTTACCAGGTAATATGCAACTATCCAGGACATTTTACAGACATTGCCGCCAAGTGGCCTGGGAGTGCACATGATCTGGTCCAGCTTTGGAGTGTGTCAAATGGCAAAGGATGGTGCTTTTGTTGATGGCTGGTTATTGGGACACATCAGACATCCTCTTAGCTAGTACCTGGTGGTTCCAATGTTGGATACCCAAACTGTGGCTGAGGAGAGGTGTAGCACTGCACAGCAAAGAACACACACTGCTATAGAAGGTGCTTTTAGTATTGGAAGATGTCATTCTGGTGCCTACACAAGTACATAGAAGCTCTAAGATTTTCCCCTGCATGCTGCTGTATTGATCTTGTTGCATGTAACATTGCAGTAATTATTTTATTAAAATATATTTTAACCAAAGTTGTTTTAAGGCTTCTATTGAGAAGTGTTTCTTCCTTTTCCTATTGCTGCTCACCATTGCACTTTTTTAATAAAGACACAACATCACATTTGAAGCCTGTTTTTATATTTTCAACAAATAGGTTGATTTATTGTGTTCTTAATTATGGTTGCTTTGATGTTTTTCATTGATTTTCTAATTAGCTTTTTTTACATTTGCATATGTCTGTAAGTACTACTTAAAGTTTGTTTATTAATTCTGGAATAATGAAGGGTTTCTGCAAAAGCACATAGACCTCACGCATTCTTTACTTACATTGTTCATTATCTTGTTCGTTATTCACTAAGATCGATAGCTTTCTGGAAAGTCACACCTGAATAGTTAAACACGGTTAACTGCTGTCCCTTTAAGACACACCTGCACACACACACAGAGTTGAGGGTGAAGCCTGGGGTCTGTGCGCAGGGTCAGGCTATTTACCCATTGGCCCTGAAGCAATTTTTTGTGACGTGTCATAATACAATTAGGTTCACCAGAACCACACCTGTTGTTTCTTGTGCCACCACTTGTATTAGGGCTAAGTGACATGATTAAATTCCCCAACAACAAGTTTTGTGTCTGTGGGGGGAGAGGAGGTTGAAGTCTAGCAAGAAAAAAAACAATATAGACCTTATTATGTACAGTAATATTCAGAAAATCAACTGGCACCCCAGAGTTTAAAAATAACTGACCTGCACAATGTTTCTATATTATCATAAATATAGTAATATATAATATTGGTTACATTTCACCACATATTGTATGTGTACAGCTGTGTATGTGACAAATAAACCTCTTGAATCTTGAATTATTGCAGAATATTACAAAATTCAAATGTATATGAGTTTGGCTGATCTTTCGTGTTTCCATAGCAATTACATCTGGTAATGAAACCCAACTGACACTAATTGGGAAAGTTTGGGAGAATAGCACTCCCAGGGGGAAGGTACTGGATACTGAAGTTTGTTTGGGTTGACAGTTAGTTTGAGACAGAACTTTCCAATGGCTTATTATTTATTTATACATATTTCTAATATATTGACCATAACTCAATATAACTCAAGTTTTATTGCTGGTTAAATTTGAATGGTGATCTTCACAAAGCCATACCTGAAATGCTTTTCTTAGCAGACTGCCTCTTCTTCACTAATTGTGTGGCTGACACCTGCCTCTCTGTAGGCTCAAATTCTACTTCAGAAACAGCTTCAGAGTCCCCTAGGGAAAAAAAATATTTATAATAAATATATTGGACAGTACGAAAATGTATTAAATATCTCTATAAACAACACCGATGTCATTTTAATACAGGCATATCAAGTGAAAGACGAGTGTTCCACTATTAGTGACTGGGTCGAAGTTGAAACAGCATATGGCTCTGTGCTGGTGATCGGAAGGGTGCCAGTTTGAGTCCCATGGCTGGCAAAGTAATCATATCACTAGTGGGGCCCTGAGCAAGGGTGCTAACCTCAGGGGTGCTGGACACTGGCTAAGCCTGTGCTCTAACCCCAAGCATTACTCAAACCTGCACAAGTCAAGACCAAGGTGAGATATGCGAAGACATTTCACTGCACTCACTCCCTGGCATTCTACTGAATAGACCAAAGTGATACATTTATTCAGAGCACTAAATCCAGATCATCAATTTCACCCATTAAAGAAAATAGTTTTATTAATTTGTCTAGAATAGCATAACTTAAAACTTAGTTTTAAGTTAAAATTAAGGCCATTTGACAATCACAGTATAAAATTATTTATAAACAAATAAAACTACATCCCATTCAGGATATTGCCATGCTCATATACTATGCAGCCAAAGTCAGACTTCAGCTCCTCTGTACAGTATACTATTTAAATGACCTCTATGATAGTGGTGCCAATCTGGAACTTATTAGCTTAAGTTTCATCTATCCATCATCCATAACCACTTATCCAGTACAGGGATGTGGTGGGCTGAAGCACATTTTGGAATGATGGGAGGAAAGCTGTACAAACACAGGGAGAACATATGAACTCCACACACCCAGAACAAGAGGTGGAATTGAAACCCCCAACTGTGGAGGCGTAAGGCTACAGTGCTAACCGCTAAACAATCAGGCTTCCCAGGAAGTAAAAATAATCTGTGACAGCCTGCGCCGCATAAGTGGTATGGAATTGGATGGACTTAAACAAATAAGAATAAAATAGTAAGTATTAGGTGGGTCACTGAAATATTAAACAGTACAAAGTGATAATGGCTTTTATTTGAACTACCAGAACAATTCATCCCGGCCGACAAGTATTCCTTTCAAAAAACATGTTCCCTTCTCCTTTTTGGCATCTCAGATTGAAATAGCAGAGCCGAAACCACTGAAAATTGGATTGTGCTCAAGCATCTTAAAAAAATGACGTTCAGACTACTGCTGGTGAGAGAAAACCCACCAATGTTATTACTGCTAAAATAGCACTGCACAGGAAATCGTGCCCAGGAAAAGCATTCAAACCCTCAAATTATTTTCATGTTGTGTTGCTTTTAAGCTTTAATTCATACCATGTTGAATTACAAAAGTTTGGACGGACAAAATATGTGTGAAATTCCTCTTACACTATCTGGATGGAAAACCCATTTAAAAAGGTGTTAAAAATACTAAAAGGGCATTCCACACATCCGAGACAAAAATGACATAAATCAGGAAATACATTCTAAGTAAGCACAATCATAATCTGTGAATCCACGTGGCACCATACTGGAACTACATAAAAAAAAGTCATCCCTCTAAACTCCATCCATCCACCTTCTGCTGCTTATCTGGGTCTGTGTCACGGGGAGAGCATTCTAAGCAGAGAAGCCCAGATCTCCCTCTCTCCCTTCTTCAGAGGTATACCAAGGCATTCCCAGGCCAGGAGAAAAATAAAGTCCCTTCAGAGTGCTCTGTGTTTACCCCAGGAAGGCATCTAGGAGGCATCCAAGACAGATGCCCAAACCATCTCAGCTGGTTCCTTTCCATGCAGTTCCTTTGAGCCCAGATATCCAAGCTCCTCACCCTATCTCTAAATGTAAGCACAATCACCCTGTGAAAAAAGCTGATTACTGGCACTTGTATCCGGAATCTCATTATTTTGGTCACTACCTGTAGCTCGTGACCATAGGTGAGGGTTGGAAAGTAGATCAACCAGTAAAAACTGGTTTATACTTCCACATCGAACTGAGGCGAAAAGATGGTGTAGTCATGGATCATAATGGCCCTCGCCATAGCACCTACCCAGAATTGTAACTACACATCGTGGCGACGCAGACGGCACGAACCGTGATTGGTCTGTTTGGTAACATTTTATTTTTTATGGGACTGAAGAAAGCGTACATCCCAGGTGTACCTATATCGTTGAATAAAACTGAAGAGCTATTTATATCTACCATTACATAACCCACCCTGGGCATCATAACAAGAGGTCTAGATGGAATTTCATTACATTACAAATATAAGACCTTCCTGAAATACAATTAAAAACACGTAGACAACTTGTTCAATACAGTATGAACAAACATGGCCAGACCATGTTTGTGTGTGTCGTGCAAGGGTATTATTTCAGGAAGGTCTTATTAAAATAAGGGATGCAGGTTATGGGGTCAGGTGCGTCCCCCCTTGCCATACCACCACGGCCCACAGGTTGACAACCACTGATCTATTTGTTTGAATATTCTTGGTTGCAAGGTGCTATTACAGATGGAAATTTAACATAGATAAATGTAAAGTAATCCATGCAAGGAGCAGAAATATAAAGTACAGATATTTTACGGGTTCCACTGAAATAAAGGTAGCTGATTATGAGAAAGACCTCGGTGTGTATGTTGATGCTTCCATGTCCCACTCTCGCCAATGTGGGGAAGCAATAAAAAAGGACAACAGAATGTTGGATTACATCTCTAGATATAGGGAGTTTAAGTCAAGGGAAGTGATGATACAATTATATAATTCCTTGCTAAAACCCCTCCTAGAATATTGTGTGCAGGATGGTCACCATACCTTAAGAAGGACATTGCTGCCTTGGTAAAGGTGCAACATAGGGGTACGAGAATGATTCCTGGTCTTAGAGGAATGTCTTATGAGGAGAAGTTAGCTGAGCTGAATCTGTTTAGCCTTAAGCAAAGGAGACAAAGGGGGGACATGATCCAGGTATCTGGATCAGATCTGGATGCTGTTCAGCCAAATGACTATTTCAATATTAGTTTAAATACTAGATCACGTGGCCATAAGTGGAAATTAGCCGGAGAACATTTTAAAACGAATTTGAGGAAACGCTTCTTTACACAGCGTGTAGTTAGAGTATGGAATAGTCTTCCTGTTAGTGTAGTGCAGGCTAAAATCCTAGATTCCTTTAAATTAGAGCTAGATAAGATTTTAACATCTCTGAGCTATTAGTTAAGTTCTGCCCGAATGGCTTCCTCTCGTTTATAAATTTCTTATGTTCATACAGCATATACTCTATACGTGATACGGAGAATAAGGGTAACATGCACATGATACAATTAACCCTGGTCACTACTTAACCACTAACCACTAATCTAATAGTGTAAAAAGTGCTGATCTGAAATGGCAGATCAGCGGTGCATGCGCTATCAACCACAGTTTGACAGCTATACATTTTTAGAATGTTACTACTATACTTATAACTGTTTTGTCCCCTTGAAGGTGATGAATGTTCAGTAATGTAGAAATTTAATACTATTATGACACTAGATATGAAACATCCCATGATGCAAGGAAATCAGGGTTTGTTCCTGCTTCAGTGGCATTTTTGGTTTCCTATCGCCTCATATAAAAGCACAATGTTGAGATCACAGATACGAGACTGTCAGCACTGCAAGAAATGTAAACACTCTGTATTTATAGCTTAATAAGAAGCCAGTCACTGTGGGATTCTGTAACAAAATAAGGCATACTGTAAATATGGAACAATTGCTCGTACAAATTGTATTTATACAGTGTAGGGCTATAAAAATCCATCATTGTTTAAAATTTAATAATACAATAGTGACAGGAACTACCAAGTACTTCATTTCTTTAATTATGAGTCCCACAATGGTCCCATTGTTGCTATAGATTTAGAATTTGCTGCCTAGTGCTTTCAAGAAATATACACATACATACCAAAATGAAAAAATAAACATACACATAAACTTAATTATATTAGCTATTTAGTAAAATAATGTTGGTTGCTCCATATTGGCATCAATGTACATGCTGCTAAGGTTAAAATGACTTTAAAATCTGACCACTAGTAATCGACGGACTCTAAGAAATTTTCTTTATCTTGTGTAATCATGAATGACACACAGTCCTATTCCCTAGAGGATAGTGTAAAGCTGCTGAAGTGTAAAAAATAAATAAATACAATGAAATTTTGTTTTTGTAAGTAAAGATATTAATGAGCAATCATGAGGTAATGATTTTTTTGTATTTTTTTCTATCTATACTTTTCCTTTATACAATTTCACAGACAGTGGTATAAGCACAGATACATTTGCAACGCTCTGTAGATGCAGTGACACTGTGACTGTGATTAGAGCTATGCTGTTAAGAATTCCACATTCCTCGCATACTGTGGACAAGCATAAGCTGCAGGATTTTAAAAGGTACTGATGAGATCAAAGGGACTTGTCACCCTGCTAGCAATAGCACATAAGTAATCAGCAATGATGGCTAGATGGTGCCACAAGATGGATAGCTACAATAAGTAAATTATTAAAGGTTCCAACTAAATTACCTAGTCAACCTAAACACGAAGAAAGAAAGTTAAGGGCATATTGAAGCCTATATAAAAGGTATTATAAAAATACATTAACAATTCTATACATAAAAACAATAAGAGTTTGCTAGACGGAGTATTCATCATAACCGTGTATCGGCAAAATTATAATTTTACCAATCCATCCATCATCTACCACTTTTCCGATAATTTTACCCATTTATTTAAAAAATAAATGGCCTTATCCACTTTTATTTGTATCACTCATAACTTACAGGAATGGAAAAATCTTAAGAGCAAAATATTATTACAGGGAAAAATGATTGGCCCACAAGAATTGGTATTTAGTTGCATTGTATTCAAAGAGGTCTGAGATCCAAGTATTGAGTTACTGAATTTATCATATCAGATTACAGACCCAAACCGTCCAAGAATCAAAGGTCATAGACAGATTATATATAACACATATACCAAATCCATATCACAATCTACAACCAGAGTTGGAAGACAGGTGAAATTCTAGAAACCAGTGGTCATGGGACAGAGGCAACAACTTTCAGCAGAAAGCAACCACAATACCTCACAAAGAGTCACATTTTGAGAGGTCTTCATACCATCCTTAGTCTAATCAAGGAACACCATGCAGTTGCATTCAGTATTCAGGTGATGCTGTTAGGGCATGGCTGCAGGAACTATAGGCTGACTGGTGCTATGACATAGCAGAAATAATTTAAAAAGTTTTGGATTTTGAGCAATGATAATAGTTGCTTAAAAATAATTCTTTAAAGTAATTCTTGTTTTTTTTTTTTTTTGCTGCAACTTCCCCTTGCTTCTTTGTTAGAATCATGCCCAGTGCTAGATTCTGAATGGGACTTCAATTTGAACGAATTGCTCCAGAAATAGAGAAATGTTTCATACAGCATTCTGATTTATATTTTGGGTTATTCTGAAGTACAAAAAAAGCTTCCATAGACAGCCAGGTTCAAAACAAGATTCTGGATACTAATAATTTAGGCTTCAGGACTCCATACTAGTTTTCAAGGCCTCCAGTATCAAAAGCATCAAGATAATTCTACATCACTAGGGGCCTCCGCAATGTTTGTCTGATTTCCATTTCCTACAAGTTCTGACCATGTTTTATTGGTTCACAGGACATTTTCCTTGAAAGACCTGTTCCATGCTTAAGTGTTTGCAACCCAGCTTTTGTGGCCACCAAAACATACAAACCTTCTTGGTTTAGTAAGTTGTGGATAGTGTGAGCTGAAATTTTTGTCTTAGATCTTTACAGGTCAAACTTTACATTTTTGTAAACTTTGCAACCCATCTTTTTTAATTGTCAGTTCTACTGAGCATGATATTAGTGGTCAGCTGGTCACATCCACCTCCTAGGAGATTACACATACAGCTCCATGTGAATGCTTACTTGAAAATTACCTGCAATTTAATATAGGTGAAGTGATGTACACAGGAAGTAGGAATCAATTGCTTTTAATTAAAACTGTTTGACAAAGCATTTTTCCAGTACATCCAGTTATTTTCTAAATAATTTACAGTTTAAAAAATAGTATTAAAAAGGATCTTTTTTCCTTTCTTGTACCAAATAAATGCTTTCATCATGTATCTAATTTAAAAGACATAAAACATTCATCTAATTATTATAAGTAATATTATAGACTTTTCAAATCTTAAACACAAGTGAAATTTTAAGACAGGTGCAGTATCCACAGGCTGGAAGACACTGCTGTCACACCAATCACTGGAAAAAATATTCAGAACCCAACTCTCAGGGCTTGTTAAACTATGCATAATATTTACATGGTATTTAGTCTGGAGTTAGTAAAGGCAAATCTTACCTGACTAATGTACTGCATTTCTTGCAATTAAAATTGAAAGGAATGCCTTAAGTGTTAAATAAGAAGACTTAAGATATTAATTATGTATTCTAAATAAATAAACTAAATAAACAAGTTTAAGGTGTACTGATACAAAAAATGGAGAAATAATGTGTACATTTAAGAAAATATACATTCTATTTTAGCACTAGGTGGTATATAAGACACATAAATAGATGAAGAGACACACAAAACAGTTTTAAACTCGACAAAAAATTGGCTTAAATTGAATGAGGATGAATATGTAGGCTATATATTCACATATTCAGTAGGCAAAACATAGCTGCTGCTTCTAATAAAGATATAGATGCTTCCATGTCTATATCACAACTATAATACAGTCAGACATCAACACAGTGAAGGTCAGGTGACCTCTTACCTGGCATGATGATAGGTGAGTGAGCGTGGCCTTCTGAGGAAAGCCGGCCCCCTTTGCCTAGACGATCACACAGCAAAGCAATGTGCTTCTTCAGTCGGCCTGTGTCCCTGGGCATGCTCAGCTCACTGGTGCTCAGGTTCAAGGCCTGGTCTTTGGGACTGCGTGACAGGCATGTGTGCAACAGATGTGATACAGCTGCATCCACACTCTCCTCCCAACCCTAGGAGAAATGAAAAGCCAGAGAAAAAAAAATAATACATTTTAAAACTATTCTGTGTCTGTTTTTGAAAAAAAAAGAAAAAGAATTGTGAAAAAAATAATGAAATTGTGCACAGACCACCTGAAGTTTTGAACATTTGACCAAGGGATATTTGCCATGTGGAAACAATCAGGGAGTCATTCATATTATTTAGTAAAAATAATTTGTCACAACAACCACAAGACATTTATAAAATATGCAAAATAAATGTACAACAGAACATCCAAAACATTTAATAAAAAAAAAAAAAAATTGCAATTCAGTTTGCCCCAACAGGCATCAATTGACCTAGAGTATAGTTCTCATAACCTGACAAACCGCAGGCACAGGCCCCGACAGTTGTCAGCTATCAGTGAAGCTCAAGGCATATTTAATGCAGTAATAGCAATTAAACTTATCAGTATGTCAGATAGGCCTATTTCATCCAGCCAGAAGAGGTTCATTGCTAGAATCACTACAGACACTACTCTACTTACGAACTTTCAACTTACGAACTTTCAGACATACGAACGAAGAGGACTGTAAGTCCAAATTGTGTTCCTTGGGCTTCCGTTTCCTGGCTGCAATATCAATTTTTTTTAGTATGACTTCTCGCCGCTACTCCACTGCACAGCAGTGTAGCATGCATACTCCCAGCATCCTAGTTCTTAGTACTTGTGTATACCCTTAAAATGATGTTGAATAACAACTTACGAAAATTTCAAATTACGAACAGCCGTTCGGAACGTATCTCATTCGTGAGTAGAGGAGCGTCTGTATACTGATGCCGAGTTTCCTGCATGACCTGTAAAAGGAGCTGCTTCAGTTCCTCTTCATTGGTCAACAGTTGATTATAATCTTGGATCAATCTGACACCTGTTTCTGCACTGTCATGACTGCCATGGGAGCAATAATTCTCTGGGCAGCTTTACCTGAATAATGTTGATAATCTTTCCATGTTGCAGGAGATGAGGTCAGAATTGAATCCTGAAAGTCCTAGAATTTCGTAGAATTATGTTGTTTCTAGTGACAAATGAGCACAAGGATTTACTTTTGTCAATTTGAATGCAATCTGTGAGGGGGTTTATCAGTTCCTTCTTTTTCAGTCAAATTTTTGAGCATGTCCATTTTCTTGGCATCTGTAAGTATCAAAGAATACTAGATTGACTAAAACCTCCCCAAGGTACCACAGATGATGACCAAATGTTTTCATGACCTGACTGTTATTTGACTAATGGCTTGTGCAACCTCTAAACATTTGTCTCAACTGCTCTCAAAATTTCTTCTCATATGAGGTTATGAAAAGAGAGGTTCCCCATTTCAAAAATCAAACTTTTGTTTCATACAGTTGACAATTTTTGTCATACAGTTATGGGCCACCTTAGTATCCGTATTCTATCTGCATGCTTTTTTTCAATTGTTAACAACCAACAATCTGAATGGTTGAATGAAGATCAACACAAATGTAACTTCACAGGATTCCTAATTAAAGAAAATATCCTCATTATCCTCAAAGTTACAGATAACACATCCTTCACATTCTATTAAACAACAAATGTCCCTGTTTCCTGTCCTGTCCTGTCTTGTCCAACGCATCCTGTACTTGCTTTATGTTCACAATTGAGCATCCAATTTTAATAATTTTTCAATGTCTATCTATTGAAGGAAATTAACACAGTTTCTGCCAGTCTAGTTTCGTTGTCAGTAGTACCATTCCACCCTAGCCCTGCTCTGGCATATTTCTCTCACTCAGCCTAATATAGCACATATGTAGTAAAATGCTGAATACTGTCCAGGGTGCCCCTGCCCTGTGCTTTATTCTTCCAAAGGCTCCCAGCTCTCTGACCTCATACTGACTATTTTGTTATGGAAAAGGATAGATGGATTTCAAGGTAATTGATTCCAAACTGAAACCACTCCCCATTAAACCCAGCATTACTTTTGTGTTCATTTTAAGAGGTAATTTAATGTACTGTTACTACAAGGACATGAAGTACAGTGGATATAAAAAGTGTGCATACCCCTGTTAAAATGGCAGCTTTTTGTGATGCATAAAAAAGAGTCCATGAAAAATCATTTAAAAAATTGACTTAAACTTAGGGGGACGGCATGGTGGTGCAGTGGTTAGCACTGTTGCCTCACACCTCTGGGACCTGGGTTTGAATCCCCACCTGGGACACATGTGTGTGGAGTTTGCATGTTCTCCCCCTGTCGTCGTGGGGTACTCCGATTTCCCCCCACAGTCCAAAAACATGCTGAGGCTAATTGGACTTGCTAAATTGCCCATAGGAATGCATGTGTGAGTAAATGGTGTGTGAGTGTGCCCTGAGATGGGCTGGCCCCCCATCCTGGGTTGTTACCTGCCTCATGCCTATTGCTTCTGGGATAGCAAGTCCAATTAGGGCACAGAAACATCCTGGATGAAATGCATCTTCAAATATTTTTGTATATTTGACTGTAACCTTGCTCACAATTTTGCCAAGTTAAATTTTTAAGTGTAATTAATATATTGTTAGTTCTCTTTGAGTGTAATTGTTCAACTGGATTCCTTTGGTTTTTTTAACTCAGAGATGGATGACCCAACATGGTCCTGACAAGCGCCCTGACAGGCAGTTTTTTGCCATCAAACACATCGGTCCTAAATGAGCCCTAATAACATATAATCATCCCAGTAATGATAATAAACAAGAGAAGTCTGTTCTTCCCATAATTTGTGGTTCAATTAAACAAAGCAGAGGGAACAGAAGAGCAGGTGAAAAGGAAGAAAGAAGAAGAAAACGGATGGGGAAAGTGGACTCTTTTCTGCACAGACATAGCATACATGGGGTCCCAATAGGAACAATCCTATGCCCTATTCGCCCCAAAATCATCTGTGTTCTCATCTGTGATTTCAATTAATAAAAGGGAAAAAAATTTTCAAAATCAGAAATTACAAATACAGAAACACATTTCCTTCGTGAACATTTTCACACAAAAATAATATCCGGAAATGAACTTATGCAGAATGTCATCAAAGTCCAAGAGCAGAGATAGTTACACCCTATTTACTGCGTCATTTCTTTCACCTAAAGCTCAGAAACAACAGAATTTAATTAGATGAGCAGCCCTTACACAATAATACAATGTTTTTGCCTCTCTGACATGCTGAAATTTGCACTCAGAACTCGAAATACTTATGGCTTCAGAATGAAGGGAAGACTACCCCCCTCCACAACCACAAAATAAAAAAAAATGTGAAGACACACAAAAATAGAAGCAAAAAATGCGTCAGCATCTGAGCTAAAAGGCGTTATGGTTCACCACACCAGTCGCTACATGGGCCAAGGAAAATGAGTCCTGTGCAATTAAACCAAGAAGATGGGCTTTTTGTGGACAAGAGAGCCTATGGGTGGGCCAGGCCAGCAATGTTTACACCAGGGTACTACTTAGACCTGCTGTAAGATTCTAGTGGGTTTAAAAACCACAGTGATTTGTGTGTAGAACTGACAAGGAAGACAATCAAGCTATGGAAAACTTCAGTCATTCCTCTAAATATCCAGTCCTGAAATGCTGATAGTCCATGAGAAACTCAGACCACAGCAGACAGTTGCTGCTGTTGTCCCTATATCTGTGCCGCAAGCAAACATTTAAGAGATTGCACCTATTAACTGTGCAATTTCTCGTTAAGACAATAACACAAAAAGTACTTGACAGATCTTTTACAAACTAAACAGGACACAATGTATGGATGAAGTTCTGGTTCTGATTAAATTCTGAAACAGATCACCCAAAGTTGCACAAAAATTGAAACAACACCTCTTAATGACACTTAATGAAGGGTAACTTCAGAAAACATCTGACCTTATGAATATAACAACTCATAATGTATTTGATGGTCTTGAATTTGATGTCATTACTATTTCACCAAAAATTTACATATTTATTTACATATAGATATACACTTGGTTTCATTCTCACACAAATTGTCCCAAAACTGACGGAGCAGCACTATGAGGCAGCACAGGAATATTTTGAGCATACCGCGGTATTTTTGTTTGGGAAAATTCATCATGGGATACCCTCACTCCTGCTCAAAAGTTGTATTATGGGGGACCATAACAGGAGTGTGAGAGGAGTAGAAATAAGATGGGGTGGTGGTGTGGGGAATACATTCGTGTCGTGCTGACAGCATCCATCCCTCAATCCATCTATGTTCTATACCTGTGTATCCGGTGCAGGATCACGTGGGTTTGGAGCCTATCCAGAAAGCTTCGGGTAAGTGAACTAACTAATACCTGAAGTGTACTCGTTTCACTAGACTATTGCAAGTCTACTGTCTATCGCAAAGACATTGTCTTATTGTGTATGAGCTTCACATCTACTTAACATCTATTATCTATTTGGATTTAGTGTCTGTGTAACAGTAGCTGTTCTTTGCACTGGGTGTGGCTGAACAAGTCAGCATTTGCAAATGGCCAGTAAAACATTATGAATCATGTCTGCACTAGAATCAGCAGCCGCTAACTTATCTCTTTACCAAGAATAAAAGATAATATTAAATATTGTATAATATATAAAATAAAATATAGTATAAAATGTAATGTAAAGGGCGGCATGGTGGTGCAGTGGTTAGCACTGTTGCCTCACACCTCTGGGACCCGGGTTCGAGTCTCCGCCTGG
>JABJVP010000131.1:22601796-22623558 GCA_026770825.1 Brienomyrus longianalis
AAGCCAGTCACACTGACATGCAGTGCCGGGGGAGAGGGAAAAGGGAAGCCAGTCACATTGATTCAATATGCAATGCCGGGGGAGAGGGGAAAGGGAAGCCAGTCACACTGACGTACAATGCCGGGGGAGAGGGGAAAGGGAAGCCAGTCACACTGATATGCAGTGCCGGGGGAGAGGGGAAAGGGAAGCCAGTCACACTGATATGCAGTGCCGGGGGAGAGGGAAACAACATACAGTGCAACATTCAACATAGAGTAGTAAAGTGGAGCAGTGGTTAGAACACAGAGAATGCTGCGGCAGTATAAAAAAAATAGCAACTGGATAGCTGATCGAGGCAGTGAGTGTACATCATTTCCTGTCACAACCTCGTACAAAACAAGTGAGACCAGAAACGAAGCAGCCGGTCAAGATGGTTTTCTCGCACTGCCCCCTGGTGGACATGACCTTTAATCCCCTAGATAGATGTAAACAACATGTGCAAGTACAGTCAGTACACTGCTTGCGTTGTGTATGCGTTGCGTAGCGTATGCGTTGCCTTGCATGAAGTATATTGTGGCCCTTACATGAAAGCTAGATGAGAAGGCAAAAGGAAGCCAGTGACACTAACACAAAAAGCCAGGTAAGAAGGGAAAGCCAGGGGAAAGGGGAAAGGGAAGCCGGTGATGCATACATGCTTTCTGTTTGTGGACACTGGAGGACGACTTCCCTGAAGGGACCATCATCTTTGTTGTATACTGTTCCCTCATTCCTTCAATAAGGCTCACCCCTGGAATGACATTGCCTACCAAGCGTCAATGCCTGCTACATTACATACTTATTCTAAATGTCTCTACTGTATGTCCATACTGCCACAGCAGCTCTCCAGCACGTTCCTGCAGACTGTGGTTTAC
Organism: Brienomyrus longianalis; assembly: GCA_026770825.1. Classification (NCBI taxonomy): domain Eukaryota; kingdom Metazoa; phylum Chordata; class Actinopteri; order Osteoglossiformes; family Mormyridae; genus Brienomyrus; species Brienomyrus longianalis. The sequence goes on from JABJVP010000131.1 coordinate 22,602,687, forward strand.
TGTGCTGGGACATGCAAGACTGGCTTGGTACAGAGCCAGCCAGACATGTGCACACATCCTCCATATGCATAAAACATGTTAAGTACTTTCTTGAAAACCTGTACAGGAGAATTTCTTACTGAGATATGTTCCCAGGTTAAAGAAGAATAACAGTTTATCCTATTGGAAGAAATTTCCTTTCCCTAGCTAAAATGGTTATTGAGAGTAATGTGTGGTTGATAAAATCCAGAGGTGGACATTTCATGTCCAAAAAGTGAAAGTCCAGACCAAGATTTTGTTTCAACACAACCAGTTGAATACTCTGTGCCTGTGACTCTTTATATTTAACTGCTTGGTGGTTACTTCTGCCAAAATCACATTCAATATAGTGTATTAGTAAGCTGCATTACCCTGAGATATAATACAGAAGTGGTAATGTTACTCTAAGGATCATGCTAGAGAGCATACAGTAGGTACTGATCCCCATCATCCCTGACTCCCATGTTACAATAATAATGTTACTCCAGTAGAATCATGGTAGAGAGCATATTGGTACTGACGCCTATTGCCACTGATTGCCATGTTATAGAAATCTAAAGCCTGAAAGTAAGACATTCCTGTGTGGGCCAATATTGTATTGTGCCTATAATCAAACCTGTGACAGTCCTGATTTTGCATAAAACATGCAATATGGAGGGGAAAAGTCAATTATTCAAAAAGTGCAGAGCAAATTACCAATTGAATTATAGTTATTGACAGCTCTTTAGAAAGGAAAAGTAGATGATGAGCAGCCTGAAATGACATTAAAGTGGGGGGAAAAGCAGGGATGATGAAAAAGGCAGACAGAAGAAAATTTTATAATGTAAATCATTCACAGAAATCCTCTTAGCCAACACAAAAGATTATTACAATTAAATGGGGAGAATGAAAATAGATTCCTCAAGCACAACAAGCTGAACCCAGTGGAAGTGGCAGCTAACAGGTAAGACATGTTTTGTTACACACAAGCAAATCCACAAACAAATGCACAGATACACGTGGAATTATCCTTATACTGTTATGTTTTAACAGAACATGTGCACAGACAGACAACAGCAACCTCACAATCCTCAGCATCTTTCTAGAGCCGATATTCAAAAGGACAGAATAGTATCTCCAAGGGAAGAGACAGCATGAAAAGGTAGATTGCTGCCTTGCCACGCCAGTAATCCTAGATAGTATCTGCCTTTTGTCTTTAGTCAAGGCACAGAGATAATGGCTGACCTGATAAGAATAGGGTGCTTGGAAAAAACAGTCCTTGTTTATAACATCCTTCATTGGCTAAAGAAAATTCTGGAAAAATGTAAGTGTCTGATAGCATCTGTCAGCCTCTATAAGCAACAAGAGATGGCTTATCTACCTGGCTGGAAAATTTGAAACTACACAATCGGATAAATAAGCCTGTTCCTTTTTGTTGCCTGATATATTACGGCGGCCCTGAAGGTCAAAACACAATGACATTTCAGAAAACGGAAAGGGTAGGACCACACTTCTTGTTTGTGATTGGAGAGTACCCTTCGAGTGACATGGTGAATTTATTTTGTACTTTCTCTGTATACCTCACTTACAGTAATCATGAGGAAAGTAAAAGGGTTAAAAGTATTTTAAATTTAGCACATCAGTCTGTAACAGGTTTTTTTTTTTAAAGAGTTGGATTATAAGAGGAATGTGTTTTTTGTTATGGGGACAAAATATCCTTTTTATAAATTAGTGTATAATTAGTGTGTGGTTGGGTTAACTGTGTGAAATGATTTGAAAAAACTTTCTGAGGAGTAGTCGCTCCGTCTTTTCAGTCCTAATTCTCTAAGGCGTGTTGTCAGGGTGCTTAAGGAAATGTTAATATTATGGTACGTAGCAAGCAAATCGATAATAACTTTGTATGAATGCCCTCAATCAAAATACAGTAACACCTCAGACATTCGCGGGGTTACGTTCCAGAACCCGTTGCGAATAGGAGGATTCGTGGTCATTTGGTAGAGTCACTAAAATGGTAATATGTGCTTATTTCTAGAGTTTAAACCATAAATATGCACCCAAAACACTTTAATTTCATTTAAAAGTTAGCTTAATACATCACCTTTATCGCCTAACGGATATTTGTCACACTAGCACATTTACAGTACAGTATACTAATGCTACCCCTACTCATTCATTGAACATGGAATTGGCTGCCATTTTCTCTCGCAATCACAGTAATGTAAAATGAGTAAATGAACCCTTTCAGTGTTTATAGCAAATGCGTCTCGAGAGGGAAACCCGGGATGCATTTGCTATGTACGTAAACATTACCACCTTTCAAGAAATGTATGATTTTTGTGCATTGAATTTACGTTAACGTGTACTTACTATTACAAAATAGTAAATTAACAATTTTCTAATATGTATATAACCCTTAATGTTCCGGTCACGTATTGCCGGGGCATGGATCGGGGAAGTAGGGACAGGATGCAAGGAATCGGGGAACACGGGTTTTAATCAAAAGGGGGAAGACAAGCAGGACAACGGAACAGGCAGCAAAGTGAAAATGACCGGACTTGGGAAATATACTTAAATGCAGATTTAAATACACAAGACTAATGACAGCAACTTGAAACAGCTGATCACACGGGGATTCATGAGAAACATTAAATGAACTGTCGTGAGTGACATAGGTACTATCCAATCACAATCACTCCAAGGGTACTGTCCAATCACAAACAAGAAGTGTGGTCCTATCCTTTCCATTTTCTGTAATGTTGTTGTGTTTTCTGTAATGTTGTTGTGTTTTCTGTAATGTTGTTGTGTTTTTGAAATGTCATTGTGTTTTCTGTAATGTGTTTTTGAAATGTTGTATTTTTGAAATGTCACTGTGTTTTCTGAAATGTTGTGTTTTGACCTTCAGGGCCACTGTACTTCAGTTTGTCTTAACAGCGTGATTGGTCATTCCAGTGTCTCTATTCGTCTTGGTTAATGCTGGTACAATAATGGGAACACAGTCAGTTTATGGTTAAAACTACTAACTAGCAAAAGAAAAATGTCATATTAAATGTAGCATAAAAAGTACTTACAGCATTATAATATAAAGTTGGTAGTCTTTATAATTGTTTAAAATAAAGTTAATTTGCCTACAGAAGGCTGTGCTTTACTATTTGGATTCCACCGGGATGAGCTTCTGCAGATATCAGTGGGGATAGCAGGATTTAGCAAGAGTTACACAAAATCTACTTTGGTGGGATCTCATTAGCATAATCTTCCCAACATTCACTTTGAAATCCCCATACTCAAATTAATGATCTCATATGGAAAATGGAAATAGAGTCTGGAAATACACAAGAGACATAGACAAAGAAAAACTAATTTAACTATGATCAATTTAGGATACACAAATATATCCACCTAATCTAAGGTTTTCAATAAAGTTAAAGTTAGCTTTTGAGAGTCAGGGAAACAATATATTTTCATGCATATATGCAGTTTCTGTTCTTGTATGAACAGTGGCGGTGCAAGAGTAAACAAAATTATTTGATGTATATTAGACGGCTTATAGATAATCATTTAAAATGGGTCACTCCCCGGTAATTTTAGTGTACCTGAATATGCAAGCATATAAATGTACTTCAATATTCCTTCATTTTACACCTCCGTTTATGATATATATTTCCAGATAATTAATTCTCTGAAGACTCTTTTTGAGAGTTTTTTTTTCTGAAAAAAAGAAAAGCTCTTTTTATATGCAGTAATGGAAAAGAGTTGATACATCACAGTAAATTTCATTTTAATATGCATCTACCTAAGAGGTATTATGCACCTGAAATTAAGATGAATTATCCTTCTATGTCATTTTCTACATGTACACTAAGCATTATGACACAGACATACAGAACTTCATGGTCTCAGGCAATCTGAAGATTATTCAAGATTATTTGCAAACACAGGGTGTCTAATCAAAGCTGTATAAAATCATAGTGAGCCCTTAAAAAAGCACTGGGATGAAAGTGTCCTTCTAACTAAGAAGAATTAGACAATGTCCTAATTTAAGAGTGCCATTTTCAGTAACAAGGTGCAGCAAGTTAACTGATACATATAAGAACTGTTTAGAAGCAGTTAAATGCCATCTGTAAAGTGCTGCTAGTGCATGGTTGTGCAAGTACGTGCCCTGAGATGGACTCCCATCCCACCGAGGGTATACCCCAGCCTTGTGCCCTCTGCAGACTGCCCCATAACCCAGTTCAGGATAAGAGGTTGGAAGATGGATGAATTTTAAGATGGTTGATAACTGTAATACATAAAATACACCAAGGCAGATGGAAGAATGCACTGCGTTTGCATAATTATTTATACTGCAGTCATGTTTCCATATTTAGTAGCCGGGTTGCCTTCCTGGCCCTTTAATTAGCAAAGAAAGTCAAAGTAATTTTAGCGATACACATATAGACCCTTTAATTAACAAACTGACCACTCTTCAAACTTGCCTCCCATCCTGCTATAATTTAAAAATGAGTCAACTTTTTCTCTGGCCAAAGCTCTTAAAAGTAATATCACTGCTTTGACACCATACTAAAGCCAGCACTTGCATCATAAACAAGAATTGCATGGAATGACATTAACTTCCATCATCCACAATGCCTTGCTCTATACTTAATACATAAAAAGACAAACAACTGCATTTTTGCAGTTTAAAAAAGCAAAAACAACACACTAGCAAAATTACTGTTTTACTTTAGCGCTACCTTTTACACAGTTGCAGTTTTTCTTTTTAAAAATAATTATGGGATTGGGAAAAATAATAACAAGCTAATAAAACATTACTACCAAGCATTAAATATGAAGTAAGACCACCAACCTTAATCTTCAAAACTGCTTCAATCCATCTCGAAATGTTGTCGCATAAATCTTGAACACTATGTTGCTACGTATTGACATATTGGGTCATTCTTCTACAATAGGGGTTCCCATTTTTTGGTCTTCATGGACCGATTTACGTCATACTGAACTGTCATGGATTGAATGCCGATTTCATAATTTTAAATGTTTCCATTTATTTCACATGGGAACAGGACACATAAACATGAGGGGTCAGAAAAAGTTGAAAATGTATAGTCTATGTATAGTTTTTTGGAAACTAACCCACCCCACAAAATCTCCAGCGTTCCGTAACTGGGTGGAGTACTGGTACTGGTAGTAGTACGTGGACTAGCGGTTGGGAACCACAATTCTACAAGATAAGCCCCCCCTTCCTTGAGTGATTAAAGAGGTGGAAGTGTAATTTTGCCGAACGTCCCATAAAGGCTCGATGAGATTTGATGCCTGGGGAGGCCAGTAAAGGTGTTGACATCATCTTGGCTTCTATGAATCCATTCCTGACTTTGTTTTGCGGTGTATATGAGAAAATTATCATCATGGAATATGGGAAAATCTTGAGGGAGTAGTGTTTTCACCATATGGTCCTACAAAATGACCTCATAGGATTTGATCAAATGACTCCAACAATTGCCGTCCAATCAAACAGACACTGTGAGTCAGAGGCATCCTTTGGCTTTCTCCAAATCTAAAGGTGTCAGGATATAAAATACTGTGCAAAAGTAATTTTTTTATGATTTTATGTCTGCCAAAATGTCACCTCGGTATTTGCAGAAACAATCCAAAATACCCATCTATTTGACTCAAGCAATAGTGCACAATGTTTGGCTCATGAGTCCCTCATTGAGTTCCATCCATCCATCCATCATCTGTAACCGCTTATCCTATTCAGGGTTGCAGGTGGTCCGGAGCCTATCCCAGAGGCTATGGGCACACGGCAGGGAACAATCCAGAATGGGGTGCCAACCCATCACAGGATATACAGTACACACACACACACATACACACCATTCACTCACACAGCACACCTACGGACAATTTGATAACTCCAGTCAGCCTCAGCATGTTTTGGACAGTGGGGGGAAAACTGGAGTACCAGGAGGATATCCCACAATGACACAGACAGAATATGCTTTTGAAGAGCGGAAGTAATTCTTCCGAATGTCTGAGCTCCTCATCCTATCTCTAAGGCTGAGCCCAGTCACTCTGTGGAGGTAACACATTTCTGCCGCTTGTATCCTTGATCTCATTCTTTTGGTCACTACCCAGAGCTCATGACCATAGGTGACGGTAGGAACGGAGCCAGGTGTCAACGGCTCATTCATAGACATGAAAGCATCTACATATTCAATGGAAGGAGCCCAGAAATAGTGACAGGAGTTATGTTTTTCTTATTTATTTATCCAACTGAATGTCGCAACTACACCATTTAGCCATCTTCATGTAGCCAAGACTTTGGTGATCAGATATCTAGGATCAAAACTAACTTCCACCATTGCTTACTATGTACTTTTATAATGTTTCTGCAAGTATTCCAAACTGCATTTTGCAATGTCTATACTTTGATGTCAAAGTACAAACTTCACATCATTCTGACATTTACAAAGTAAGATTAAGATGAATTTCATGCCAAAACAAATATATAAGAAATAATTTATTTGCCATGAATTATGTTTATGATATTGAATGAAATGTGTGACCATGCCCCAGTCAGTTAAAGTGACTCAGAGGTTTAAACTCCTTCACTTGGGGCAGCAACCCATCCCCCACCCGGAGCGGGCAATCCACCCTTTGCGGTTCAAGAACCATGGCCTCAAAGTTGGAGGTGCTGATCCTCATCCCACTTGATTCACACTGAGCTGCAATCCACCCCAGTGCATGCTGCAGGGCACAGCGCAATGACACCAACCAGACCACATCATCCAAAAAAACCCAAAAATTTTATTTCCTCCTGGGAAGCACACGTTTCATTGCAAGAAAATACTTGTTAATTGAATGTGGAACCCATGCAAATAGCAAAGGGAACATCTCACCGATTCTGTGTATTAGAAAAAATAGCAGATAGTGAGGTTTCTAAACATCTGTCCTACATCAGGCAGGTGCAAATTCCTGGTTGGCATATAGACAGGTACCAGCTTGAAGTGCTAATGATTCAGACGTGTCACGGGAGAAATTTTTCATCTAATTAAAAAAAAAAAGAAAAACACTTATCTTCCTGTTTAAATGACCACAGTCAGGCATTCCAGTTCAAAATTATAACCAATTGCTTCAGTTAGGCAAGAAATGATGATTTATAAGTAATATTCTGAACATGCAAAAGAAAAAAAAATCCAATAATTTAATTTAATTTAATTGAATTTAATTTAATTTAATTTAATTTAATTTAATTTAATTTAATTTAATTTAATAGTTTATGATATTTTAACAAGCCATAAGGACAAAACAGAACTGGGTAATCTCGGTGTCATCTATGATATGTGGTGGATCAGTTAGTATGGGTTCTGCGCTTAAATTTACTGTATAATGTTTGTCCTTTAATTGTGTTCTGATTTTACATTTGCTGCCCATTTACTGGCTGTGCCCAGAATGCAGGAAAGGGGTGCTAGGCACCAATTTTATGTCATTTGGTGGTATGCGGAAGTGAAAAGGATGAATGTCCGTGCCATGGGCTTGTCTTGCCATTAAGAGGGTAGATCTCGGCTATTTTCTGCTAGGAAGACACTTCACCCTCTGTTCCCCCAAGTGACCCCCCTCGATGTATCAGTTTCCCAGGGCCTCCATGCCCTTGATTACCTGGTGGTGATGGACTTTTCATCTGGATACCCATAGCTTGGGGAAGGACCTACTCTGCATTGTCAATCGGCACCATGGCCTAGATAAATTTTTTTCTAGCAGTTTCAGCATTTTACATATAAATACGGGATGGCTTCTGTATCTCAACATGGCACATACAGGCGTGCAGGTGCACACTAAAGTGGCCACTTTACATCACTTTGGATCCTGGGTAAATACCCATGCGACATGGGAAAAACAAGCAAACTTCAGACACAGGACAGGGTGTGGATTCAAACCACAGCCCCCCCATAACAATGGTGACATTTGGCAACAGTGCAACCCACTGGACCAGCCTCAGTCACCTTTAATTTATTTATATAAGCCATGAAATTCAGGTGATCTCACGCAAATAATGAGTATTAATATAGAGCTTATTCATTTTGGGGAAAAAATGCCAGAAAAACATGTCATTCACTTCAGGCTTTAGTGGCATAAGAGTAACAACTACCAATGTGCAAAATCTCAAAGCACATATGAAAATACCTGGATACTGCAAACAACTTAACAAAATTCACTCTGCTCTTGGTTAAAATACTTTCTCATGACCTAAATTCCAAACAGCTGCTTGGTATTGGGACAACACAATCAGGGTTCCTGGGTTCCTAACATGGTTTTCCTGAATTGGCGCACAGTGGATTTTTTTAAAAGAAACTTCTTCAGTTAATGAAATAGTTCTCATTAGCTTTAAAGCTTTGCATCTGCTTTTATTGATAAATTGAATACAACATAATATATTAAATAACCTATAGCACTTGATTTCAGGCTTTGAGTTGCACTGTAAAGCTCTGTTTTTGCAGTAATATTGCATCAGTGAAGTCAGCAGGGGCTTCGTTAGCCATTAAAAGGCCATGGCATTTCCGGCCACTGCCTTAAGAATAGCTGATTTTCTCATGTTTTTCTAATTTCAAAAATCCTTTAGTAAAGTTAATTTGTGGAAAAACAAAAACAACACGGATGTTTGACTGGTTAAGACAGAAAAAAATAACTTTTCATCCTGATTTCTGTCAAAAAGGTATTTAAAATGATTTGAGTAAGATACTAAAATGACAAAAAAATAAATAAATGACCGTATGAGGAAATATTTGTATCATGACCTTAGTATAGTGGAGAGGAATGTGCTTTAATGATCCACAGAGCTGGAACTTCGCTCTCAGTAGGGCCTCCCTTGGAAAACAGTCCTGACAAACTACGATCCAAAAAAGAATCCCAATGAAATGTACCAAACAAAACAAGTGTAATGTTCCCAGAATATGGTTATCAGGTCCCACCCCTGGAACAAAGCCAGAGGGTGGTGTTCACGGGTGAAGGCCTAGTGGCTGGGCCACCCAAGTTACCCAGCCGAGATCGAAATGGATGGAGCCATCTTGTGGGCTCACCACCCCGCAAAATGAAAGGTGAGGGTTAGGTAAAGTGCCATTTGGGCGGCAGGCATGAGTGGGAAGGAGCCAGATAGATTAGACCTTAGCAACAGATACTGGTTTTGGGAACATAAATATAACCTCTATGGCAGTACTTAATTTGTAAATCAGAAGGTGCTGGGAACGTGAAAGGCATATGAGAGTGGAGGGATAGTGAGGTGGGCGCAGGTCCCGGGATGCGTACGAAACATTGTGCTGAAAAAATGTATTTTTAAGAATACATCTCATACAATAAATAATGTGAGATTGGTTGAAAACGGGTCTGTAAATTAAAATATATACTTATTTTATTTATTTTATTTTTTTCCCAGAAAGCTGCCAGATCAGTGAAAATAGGTGCCAGAACGCAGAAAGTCAAAAACAGTGAAATCCCAGACTGTGTTCCAGCAGGATCTGCCACAAATTATGCATTTGTGATGAGGAAGGAGCCTGAGCTAGTATAAAAGACGGAAAAGTATCAGCTAGATAGTGTTGGTGTCAACTTCACACACAGTGTGGGCTCTAAAAGTAGTCATTGGGATCAGAAGTGCAGTGTCTCCTCTGGAAGTCCCCATTGGTGAAAGACCTCTGGCAGGCGAGGAGATACTCAGAAGCCCTAGGCTAAGGGCTATGCAGTGAGAGGTTTTCCAAGAGTACCATAGGGTTGTCTTTGTGCGACAGCGAGCTGCAGACATAAAAAAAACTCTGACTGATATTTGGAGTTTGGAGTACCCAGCCTTCTCAGAGAAAGCAGGTGAGGCGCTCAAAATGACAACACCTCAGTGTTATTATAGTTTATATTGTAATTTAGTTTTTACTTTTATATTATTTTTACTTTTCATATAAAATCCAGTCTAATTTTACTTTTCAGTGAGGTTTTGTTTATTTTAAAGAAGTATTTCTATCCATCCATCCATTTTCCGCTGCTCATCCTCTTCCAGGTCACGGTGGCAGCAGTCTAAGCAGACATGCCAAGACCTCCCCCTCCTCAACAGCCTACTCCAGCTCCTCCAGAGGGATACCAAGGCATTCCCTGACCAGCCAAGAGATATCATCTCTCTAGTGTGTCCTGGGTCTGCCCCAGAGTCTCCTCCCAGTTGGACTTCCCTGAAGTACCTCTCCAGGAAGGCATCCAACTCTATGCCTGAAACATCTCAGCAGGCTCCTTTCAATGTGGAGGGGCAACAGTGGCTGTACTTGGAGCTCAAAAGTCTATGTTTAAGGCTGAGCTCTGACACACTGTTTGATCTCATTTTTGAGTCATTACCCAAATTTTTTGACTACAGGTGTGAGTAGGAACATAGTAAATCAAAAGCTTTGATTTTTGACTCAGCTCTCTCTGCACCATAGCAGACCAGTACAATGCCTGCATAACCGCTGACACTGCCTAGATCTACTTATCCAGTGATCTACCACTTTAATCGTTCCTCAACTGTAAACAGCAAAGATGCGATGCTGAGGTCACCGACCTGGACAACCTCCACCCCTTTACTGCACCGAGAAATTCTGTCTATAAAAATTATGAACGGAATCAGTGACAAAATGCAGTCCAACACCCACTGCAAAAGAGTCTGAATTTCTGCCAGCAATGAAAACCAAGCTCATGCTCCATTTCCACAGGGACCTAATGGCCTGTAACATAATGCTCTGGCACCCCATACTCCTGAAAGACCCCTCACAGGACCCCCCAAGGGACATGGTCAAACGCCTTTTCCACAAGTCCACAAAAACACATATAGACTTGGAGGGCAAACACCCTTGAACCCTCCATTATCCATGTGAGGGTAAAGAGCTGGTCCAGTGTTCCATGATCACGATGAAAGCCACATTGTTCCTCCTGAATCTGAGGTTGAACAAACAGATGTTTCCTCCTCTTTAGTACCCTAGCATAGGCCTTTCCAAAGTGGCTGAGGAGTGTGATGCCTCTGATGTTGGAACACAATCTGCAATCCAATTTCTTAAAGTTTGGGACCCTCATCTGCCAATCCAAAAGCACTGTCCCTGATCTCCCTGAAATTGTGAAAGAGGCATGTCAGCCAAGACAATCCAACAACATCAAGAGTTTACAGGAATTCAGGGTGAATGCCATACACCCCCAGAGCCTTATCACTAAGGAGCTTTTTTTTAACTACCTCAGTAATCTCAGCCCTAGTGATGAGTGCATCCTCCTCCAAGTCCTCCTTCAAGGAAGGCATGTTAATAGATTCAAGAGGTCCTTGAAGTGCTCCTTCCACCATCCGTCAATATCTCCAGTTGAGGTCAACAGCAGTCCATCCCTGCTGTAAGCAGCATGAGAAAAGCTCTGCTTCCCCCTTGTGATTCGCCTCACAGTTTCCCCATATTTCTTCTCAATTCTCAATTTCAGACAAAAAAGTGACTGTAGCAACGGTGGCAGACCAATCCCAAACTCATATGTTTTTAACAAAGTCTGGGGAAATGCAACAGTGGAAGAATATTCACATTGATTATGGCAATTTTATATAACAATTTATTTAGGTCACTTGGAATTCTATGTAATACAGGACTAAAATTAGATTTACAGTGAAAATTGTCAGTGATAGCTTATTTGTGTTTTACCAAGAGAACCTTTCCTTAATATAAAGTCAGTATGGTCCTCAAAAATTGATTGGTAAGACCTGTAGCCTAAGAGCTAACATTTTAGATATTAATTCTGAATCTGAATTTCATGGAGCTGCAGACCATTCAACTTACAACCTATGTGACTTACGGCTCATATGATCAAAGTTATTAACAGACAAAGTAACTAACAAACAAGTTGGTAAGCGACAATGCAAGAAATATGGTACTGGCAGGGCAGGGTGCAGAACAAAGACTCCATGTGTCACGCCCACGCAGGCGGGAACTACCGGGTGTGTGGCATTGCGGTTAATTAGAGGAAGTATAAAAGAGACCGACTTACCTCAGCACGCCGCGAAGTACTGAGCCGAATGTTTCCGAGCCTTACTGAGCGTTTCTTTGTCTATTGTCTTCTCCCTCGGCTTATATTAGTAATATAAGTTACTAATTACGTAGAAGAATCCTTGATTTTAAACTGATGTAGCAAGTAACTGATGTTACCTTACACAGTACTTCCTGTAACAACTAAACACCAAACTATTTTGTAAGAATTCATTATGTATACCATTGTGTCAAGACTTGTAAAAATGGATAGCTATGAGATATTAGAAGATAGGCAAAGAGACAGAATCCCACCTTTGATGTAGTTTGGTACTTTGTCATTGTCTTTTCCTGAACTGTGCCCCTGTGGCTACATGCCCATATGTACAGTAGTAAACCCTTACTTGTCGGTAGGTTCCCTCCATCAAAGTATCCAGGTTCTGCAGTGGAGCTGGAGTCTTGTCTTTAAAGCGAGTCAGCAGCCGCCGCTGGATGGCGCGAAACTGCACTGCCCTCTCCGACAACAAGTCATGATACTTCCCTGCATTTACACGCAGCTGCAATGCAAGCAACACAGTATTCAATACAATGTTACTGCAACCTCAGATTATAGCTAGCAAAGTTGTTAAGGTACATACAGCACAGGGAAATTAAAAACAAAACATTCAATAAATCTAAGGGACAAGGAATTGGAAAAAAAAATTGGAACAAATAAAGCATGAGTATAACACTGCCAAATGGCACACAAAGCACTTATCGTGAAATACACAAATACAACAGAGTCTGGCACAGGAAACTGACATATACTGAACAGTCTATAAGAAATGCATACTGTAAGGCAATCTATATTATACAAAGTAGATCATATTGGGCATATTGTCAACTTCCTGCTCATTTAAATAAATCACATTCTATCCTTAGTAAGAACTCAGCACAACTCAGCACAAAGAATGTGTGGCTGTTTCTGGAAGGAGTATGGTAACCCATGCAAAGTTAACTTTAGAAGAGCAGAGATTTTGTTTCCAAAATAGTAGCTATAGTCAGTCAGGAACAGCTGCCACTTCTGCGCTATCTTGATATTGAATGAAACACAATTTAGTGAACTAGAAAAGATGCTGTCAGGACAATGGGGACATATTCACCAGGCATTCCAGTCATCCCTGCCCCACATCTAATCCTCATTCCCCCCGAATCCCACAACTAGATTTAGGGCTTTGAGAAATGAGAGCATGAGAGCAAACTTTACAGTTGGCACAATGCAGTCAGGCAGGTGATGTTCTCGTGGCATCTGCCAAATGCAGACTCGTCCATCAGGCTGTCAGTGCCAACGTGCTTCACACTGCTCCATCCGACGCTTGGCATTGCGCTAGGTGATGTGAGATTTGTATGCAGCTGCTAGACCATGTAAGCTCATTGCATGAAGCTCCTGGTGCACATTTTTTATGCTGGGGTTAAAGCCAGAGGTCATTTGGAACCTGCAGTTATTGCAGTCTGTAGGACACTGACGACTATCACGCACTATGCTCCTCAGCGACCCCGCACTGTTACTTTACCTGGTCTGGCACTTCGTGGCTGAGTGTCCATTGTTCCTAAACACTTCCACTTTATAATAATACCACTTAACGTTGACTGTGGAATATCTAGCAGAGTTATAATTTCACATACTGATTAGTGCAAAGGTGGCAGCCTGTGACAGCACCGTGCTTGAATTCACTGAACTCTTCTGAAGGACTCATTCTATAAAATATGTAGGTAAACCTGACTGCATTGCCAGTTGCTTGATTTTATATACCCGTGGCAATGGGGCTGAATGAAACACAATTCAATGACTGAGAAGTGTAACCCAATACTATTGTCCATACAGTGTATAACTGAACAAAATCTATTTATTTTTGCACATTCTACTGACATGGCAATTTGCTGAATAGCTCCCCACCAAACAGGTAGTTAACAGCATTTCTTTGTGTGTGTCATAATGCTCATGTCTTAAATATGCAATAGAATGAAAATCTGACTTTACCTTGGTATAACTGAATAAAGACTGTTTGGTACATGCAATGACATACCATAAATCTCAAACACTGTTCTTCTGACTTCCAAATATAAATCTCACATATGTAGAAGAACGTAGTGTAAACTAAGAAATGTTTCAGCTGTATTCGCACCCAGTGACCTAGGGAAATTTGGTATCTGAGACTGGAGAAAATGTCTGGTCTGCAAGTACCTTCAGAAATGTGTATTTGGGAAATGATGCAAAGATGTTATCAATGAAAATATCTTTAAAGCACAAAATGCCTCTTCTGTGCCATTCTTGAAATACAGGATCAAGTAAAGACAGTTGAAAAAGACATTTGGTTAAAATTAGACTTAAAAGGGAGAAATCTTACAAACCAAACAATGCTGTCTGAGCCCACACCCTCACAGTGTGCCAAACAACCAGACTGTCGATTAATTAGTTAGGGGGGAGAAGGATTGAGGATCCAAGCAGTGATGGAATTGAAATATTTTTTGCAGAATTAAACTCCATTGACACCCACAATGGACAAGCATCCTGGTTCTGGAAATAGAACCAAAATGCAAGACACAGTATATTAGCGGCCTAGTAGTAATAGCAGAAGTTAGGCATCACTTTTAGATTTGTGAAGATGAGCTTTATTCAGACGAGGATGTTTGCCCCTCCATATACAGTATACTGTAGGACAATATATCTGAATCTAAAAAATAAAAAAAAATTTAATTATAAAGGTTGGCATAGAATGAAACAGATGATCAACCCCCATCTTCCAGATCCCCGAGATATCCTCTCGACTGCAGAGTGTGAAGGCATTTGGCTCTATGGCCTGGTCAAAAAGTACTGGATTATAATGGACCTTTTAGATGAGTTCCTGATTGGAGATTGTAGGGTTGTGACTGTTGAGAGTTAGCAAGAATTGAATCATGAGGCACTAGTACAACAATTTTATGCATGTGATAAAGCTTGGTCCAAAGTGAAGTTTTTTTAAGGTTGTAAATATGTAAATACACTCCACTTGGTCAAATGCATTCTCCGCATCCAGGCAAAGGACACACTCAGGAGCCTGACTGGAGGAGGAGTACAAAGTGTTAACTAGCCGACATACAATATATTTCCAAAAGTATTGGGATACCTGCCTTTATACACACATAAACTTTAATGACATCCCATTCTTAATATATAGACTTTAATATGGAGTTGGCCCACCCTTTGCAGCTACTGTATACTGTAACAGCTTCAACTCTTCTGGGAAGGCTGTTCACAAGGTTTAGAGGTGTGTTTATGGGAATTTTTGACCATTCTTCCAGGAGAGCAATTGTGAGGTCAGGCACTAATGTTGGATGAGAAGCCCTGGCTTGCAGTCTCCACTCTATTTCATCCCAAGTGTGTCCTATCTGGTTGAGGTGAGAGCTCTGTGCAAGCCAGTCAAGTTCTTCCATACCAGACTCACTCATCCATGTCCTTATGGACCTTGCTTTGTGCACTGGTGTGAAGTCATGTTGGAACAGAAAGGGGCCATCCCCAAACTGTTCCCACAAAGTTAGGAGCATGAAATTTTCCAAAATGGCTTTGAATGCTGCAGCATTAAGAGTTCCTTTCACTGGAACTAAGGAACCAAGCTCAACCCCGGAAAAACAAGCCCCCAACAAAATCCCCTCTCCACCAAACTTTACACTTGGAACTATGCAGTCAGGCAAGTACCGTCCATCTGGCAACCACCAAACCGAGACCAGACAGAGGAGCGTGATTCGTCACTCCAGAGAACAGATCTCCACTGCTCTAGAGTCTAGTAGCAGTGTGCTTTACACCACTGCATCTGATGCTTTACATTGCACCTGGTGATGTAAGGCTTCGATGCAGCTACACACACACACACACACACACACACACACACACACACTTGATAGAGAAACAAGTTCTCACCTCAAAGTGATGGTCCACAATTTGAAAGTACTCTGTCAGAGGGACAGGTCCCGCAAAGCTCTTCTGGAAATCTTTAACTCCTTGTTTAGTGAAATAGTTGTTAATGCGCTGAATGAGTTCCTTGGTCACCAGCCACATATCTTCAAAGACATCACTCTGGATCCTATAGCGCTCTTAAACAGGTAGGAAGAGCATGAGAATGAGAAAGAAAAAAAAGAATTTCAATCAGAGATAAAAAAAAATGTGCTAGTTTGTCACAAGGCAAAAGCAGAACAGCCTTTTAAAAAAGTCACTCTTGCTGCAACGTGTGATATCACACCAAAAATCTGTTGTAACTCAACTGATATATTAGTTCCCAAGTCCAATATAGCACACAATCTCATTTGTACTTCCACGATTTTCAGTCAAAGGGGAATGCACTACACAAAGTACAACGCAGCATGGTCTTAGTAAGAAACACTACCTGCATGCAAAAACAGCTATCCAAGTGGACAATAGTGATATCAGAGTTGTGAAAAAAATCATTCTTTTGAATCGGTTCTTTTCAATGAATCACTTGAATGGGTTTTCACATCTAAAAGAATCAAACTTTTTTGTCCATCCACGCACTGCGCACGTCAGGTTTAGATTCTAAAAATCTATATAAATATTTGACAAATTATGTAAAAACACAAAGCAAACTTTTTTAAAACACTTGCATTTCCCTTTTCGTAGATTGTGTGTATCCATGTTGTCCTCCGTGACCCTCTGCATATTGTAATCTGTGATTGTGCAGTGTGCATGCCCCGCCGCATGGTAGCTGTGGCTCACTAGCTGCTAAGTTTTGGAGTTGCATTCCCTAACATCATCTTTCCCATTGGATTTGTGTATTTTAGTACACGATTTTAGTGAATGTGCGATTTTTTAGGAACACATTAGTCACACTGTAGCAGGACTAACATTACAGACATAAAATGGATGGAATAATTTGTATATGGTCATCGTTGTATTCCAGAAATTGGTAGCATTGAGGGTTCGAACTTATCTGCCAGGGTTTTAAGTTTTCTGCCAGAAAGTAGGTAAAAAAACGGGTTCATAAGTGTTTGGACAGTCAAGCAATTTTCAGGGGCTCAAAAGTAATTTGACAATTGACTGACAAGCTGTTTTATGGCCAGGTGGGGGCTGTTCCATCATCATTTCATTAACGATTAAACAGGTAAAACCGTTTAAGGTCTCATTTATCAAACTCTGAAAAAAATATTTTGTGAATGAAATATCTACGCATGAAAAACAAATGTACACACACACACAAAAAAAAAAAATATATATATATACCAAATCTGGCATGTGTGGGTTCAGGGGCCTCAGGATCACATCTCTGCATTTTGCAGATGATGTAATCCAGTTGATTTCATCAGGATGTGATCTGCACATGCATTGGGGCAGTTTATGGCTGTGTGAAGTGGCTTGGATGAAGATCAGCACCTCCAAGTCTGAGGTCAATATTCTTGATCTAAAAAAGGTGGATTTCCCTCTCCAGATGAGGCATCAGTTACTGCCTCAAATGGAAGAGTTTATCTCAGAGTCTTGTTCACAAGGGAAGGAAGAAGGTAGCTGGAGATCGACAGGATCATACATAGTCGTGATAAGGAGAGAGCTAAGCTGGAAGGCAAAACTATCAATTTCCGATCAATCTACATTCCTACCCTCACCTACGGTCATGAACTTTGGTTAGTGACCAAAAAGAATGAGATTATGGATATAAGTGGTAGAAATGAGTTTACTTCTCAGGGTGAAGGGCTCAGATATGTAGGAAGAGTTCAAAGCAGAACCGCTGCTCGTCCGCATCAAAAGAAACCAGTTAAGATGCTTCGGCCATCTATCTAGGATGCGTCCTGGGTGTCTTCTTAGGGAGGTGTTTTTGGGATGTCCAAAAAGGAGGAGGCCCCGGGGCAGACCCAGGACATGCTGGAGTGATCGTATCTCTAGGCTAGCCGGAACTCCTTGGTATTCCCGAGAGGAGCTGGAGGAGGTGGAGGCGGAGAGAGGTCTGGGCATCCCTGCTTAGCCTGCTCACCCCAGGACCAGACCCCAAATAAGTGACAGATAATGGATGGATGGATGGATGGATGGATGGGTGGGTGGGTGGAAGGATGGATGGATGGATGGATGGATGGATGGATGGATGGATGGATGGATGGATGGATGGATGGCATGCACACATATCCCTAGGATGATCACAGAATTCTTTCCCTGGTGAAAAAAAATCCCTTCACAATATCTACCAAAGTGAAGAACACTCTTCAGGAAGTAGGTGTATCATTATCACAGTTTACAAGAAAGAGAAAACTCCATGAATGTAAATACAGAAATGCAAACCACTGGTAAACCTCAAGAATCAAATGCCCAATTAGACATTTCCAGAAAACATTTTAAAAACTCTGCTCCGTTCTGAAGCAATATTCTTTGGAGAGATGAAAAGCAAGTATGAAAAATGGAAAGAACAGATCATGATCCAAAGTGTACCACATCATCTGTGAAACATGGTGGAGGCATTGTTATGGCATGGGCATGTATGGCGACCAATGGATCTGGGAGACTAGTGTTGATGATATTCCCTTCTTCAATTGATCCACCGGCATGATACCCCCTTCTGCCAAATTTTACTGACAGCACTCCCCAAAAAGTCATAAAAACCTGTTACTTTTCACCTTTTGGGGATATTTTTTCCAGTCCCCACAAGGGGAAACTCAGTTTTATAAAAAATCCATTACTGCAATGAAAAAACTAAAAATGCAAAAACTCTTGTATTTTGTTTGGTTACTTATGGTTATGGTTAGGGCTGTGTAGGGGTTAAGGTTGTCATAGTTAGCATTGGCATTTTTCTCATAGCAATGAATGAGTGATCCCCAAAAAGATATGATTAGATGACTGTGCATGTGTGTGTGGGTGCATGTGTGTGTGTGTGTGTGTGTGTGTGTGTGTGTGTGTGTGTGTGTGTGTGTGTGTGTGTGGTATGTACTCACGAGATGTCTTGGAAACCTGTACAGTGACTACAGATCCAGCAATGAGTTGGAACGCGACAGCATTGCACTCCTTATCCTCAGATGTCATCAGGAAATCTTCCTCAGGAAGGAATTCATATTAAAATGTGAGAGAAGAGAATTAAGAGGTGAATATTGGTCATAATTAAAATGGCACAAGTAACACAGGCACTTGCAACTAAAGACTGGAAGACGGAAAACAGAAACCTGGAGTATCCTCATAAACATGGGCAGAACATGCAGATTCCACACATATACACAAAGAGGAAAGGAAGCACAAAGGGCTGGTCATGTTAGGCCAGTGTGCTACCCACTGTACCACTGTCCTGCCAAATACTCAAGATGTTATCAGTGGAAATAATTTGCTTCACTCATAATAGACACATTTCATACTGCATTTAAGCATGTTTGTGGAACTCAGATGTGGAACCCTTCACAAAATGAAATCTACGAACTAGTTTATCAGCTATCACTCATAATTAAAACTCTTTAGGGTCTATTTTGCACCGGCACACCATGTATGCATATTTTCAAAGATTTTGCACCTGCTTTCCACTGGTAGGAGTGGTGTTTTTTTAATGCGTGGCCAGGCGCATTATTGGCGTGTTGCTATTTTAAGGCAACAAAATGACATACAATACAATGCTATTTAACACTGGCATGCGTGATGGATGTCTGTTGGGCATAAATGAGGAAACATTAGAGGACTTTAGAAAGCGTGATGCTGAACCGCATGTATCGATGCCAACATGCCGGCAGCAGCACGGGCAAGGAGGGATCAGCTGGCAGAAGCACTGAATCATCTGTAGCCTGGTAAGGAATCTAAATTGTGAGATGTAGAAAAATAACAGCCCTATTGCCTTTTATTTGAACATTTTAAAACACCTTAAAAACTGTAGGTTGTGTCTTGTTTGAATAAATATTGCACTTTTATTTATATTTTGCGAACTGCAGACCCAAAAATTAAATTTAAAAAACACACAAGCATGATTAAGTCCCCCTTCGCAGTCGCTGTTCTCATTTTCCTCATCTTCTGACATCATTACACTACTTTCAGCAGAGCATGGATGATCTGTAGTGATGCGAGAAAATGAGGACACACACTTGCTGCTAGCTCATCGCGCATCTGCTTCACCTGCTTCACCTCAAAAGGTTTTAGTTGCAACAGTGGTGCTCCCATGACTTACAAGCTTGTGCCTTTTCACTTCATGCACAAGCACGACCGTTTCCTTGGGGGAAAAGCAGTCTTGTTTACCAGGTAAATGTGCCATTATAATAGTTATCCACTCTAGATCATGCACCACTGCCTTTTAAAAGTGAGGTGACGCGCCATTCCGATCTTGGTACTTGTCTGGGTTATTCAATTAGCCAAATTGCGCTCATGTTACCCCCCTCCCTGTCACTCTTCTTCTTTGGTATCAATTCAGGTTCATTAATTTAAGTGCCATTAATGGGATGGCACCCATACCCATCCGAGTGCTCCTCAAGACCTATATCCCATCTGACGCTCTTCAGTCAGCAAAGCAACACTTCCTGAAGATAACTCCACTATAAGAGAAGTCTCACTCTAAATGCTTCTCATGTGAGGTTCCCTGATGGTGGAATGGACTACCAAACCACACCCAGTCATTAGATTTTCCTCTCAACTTTCAGAAAACACCTCAAGACCCATCTATTCAGGGAAGACCTCTACTAGCCCACACCACTCTATGCTCCCTTGCTAGTTTCTTATATTCCCTTAATGCTCTTAGCTCTAGTGTTGCACTTTGTCTTTTGATTGAATAGTCCTACTTACATTGGTTCCTGGGCATTTATTGGAAGCTCAATTTAGCTCTACTAACATAGCTAGTTGCAAGCTGAATCCATGTAAAGGACTATCTGATGACTTGTGCATCACTTTCGACACAGCGGTGGCTATATATATA
>JABJVP010000131.1:22623602-22637040 GCA_026770825.1 Brienomyrus longianalis
TATATATAAATTCTTAAGAACATCAACATAAATTCAGATATACCTGGGTAGAGTTCGGCAAGACTGACTGGAGATTTGTTGGTGTCAATGATGATTTTGTGTTTGGCGTGACTGGATGGAGTTGACGGCCAGCTAACAAGTCGAAATGGAAGGGTAAATACACACTGGACCACACGAACCACTCCTGAAACAAAGAAACAATCATCATATTGATCACCAGAATTGCATATTAGTTATATAAAGCAAATGAATACTTTAATCAAGATGGGCATATTCGAGATGGCAGATTAAGGACAAAATCTGCATTTCTGCAAATAGGCAGACATATACCTGTGTACTGAAACACCAATAAAAAGTTACAGCTTAACAATAACGCGGCAGTGGCTTTCATCCTTTGTGCAAGAAATGGTGACCAGCAATATCAATGTGTTATTTTAATGAAAGCAGGACAATTTAAAGTATTTTACTTTAATGTAGTTTCATATCCCTAAAACCCTTAAAGGACATTGCTTCATCCATCCATCATAATACCAACCTTGTAGAGCTTATGCACAGTGCAGCTGATACCCTAAATGAGATACATATAGTTCCCTGATTCCTGGTTTAAACACACATTTTAATTCTAGACCAGCAATATACCCATTTCTGTCATTAAGGTAAATGGGATGACTGCTCATTGCATGGCACGCACTCACACAATAACATACATCACAACAATTAATAGACAAAAATTAACCCAGCTGTATGAGTTTGTACTGCAGAAGGACACCTGCATGATGCTGGAATAAAATGCAAACAGAGAATGCAGGCCAGATTCAAACTCCCAACTATGAAGGCGTGAGACAACCTACACTATGTACAGTGTTCATTTATCTCAAGTACTGCATTATACAAAGCAGCTATTAATAAAAAGATTATCTAAGCCCAAGCACATAAACCACCTAAAGAACCATCTAGCTTGGACAAAGAAAGGACACAGAAAGCTTCAGCTGGTGCGTTGATATGATCTACTTTATACCACCTGTCCCCAGTCATCATATCATATAAATGCAACACCCCCCTGTGTTAGCTGGTGGCAGTGGTCAGCTTCCCTGACTGAAGCATGCCAAAGCCCCTGTCAAACCTGCACACAGCACCTCATAGCAGCCTTGCAGCTATCATATTTCCGGTGAACACGAGTGCTTCTATTTAAAACATTTTCGATTTCTGATTTCACTGCTGCACTTACCTCCAGGATTCAGCTCTTTTTCCAGGAAGCAGTGCAAAGAAAACATAACTGTTAAGTATAAGGATCTTACCACAACCCAAACAAAATTATTAAACGATAATGTAAAAAGACTGTCAAATGGTAAAGAAAGATTTGCCATAAAAAAATCACAATCAACTTATCATACATTAATATATATTCTTTTATGTAAAAAAAAGATTAGGGTGATAAAGGTCCATGTTTTTATATTAAGCTTTTAACACTGTTAGGTTCATATTAGAAAAGTTTATTAGAAACCAACATATATTCAATAAAGTTTAGTCTTTAGCAGCTTTTGTTGTTTATTAGGGATGTAACAATACGCTCAACTCGTGATTCGATGCGATTCACGATTCTGAGTTCACAATACGATTTTCTAATTTTTTTAACTGAATGAGCTGCAGACAAATTTATTGAAAAATATTCCTTTATTTATTTTTCTAAACCGTGTAAAACATGTCCTCTTCTTAACAGTGCAACTGAAATTGAATAAAATACTGTTTAAAAAAAATCCAAAATAAACCCAAATCAAAATAAATAAAAAAAAAATTCTTCAAATAGACGGTAACATTTTACATTAACTGCACCTTCATAATGCATTTATATTGCATTCATAAAACCTTCATAATGTATTCCGTATTCAGTATTCAGAATTCATAAACATTATTCATGTATACCTTTATACCCTAACATCCCTTAACAGCTGTAATATACATTAATAACAAACATTATATAATAATAACAAACATTATAATTATATAATTGTGTAATGTTTGTTATTAATGTATATTAAAGCTGTTTTGGGGTGTTAGGATGTTAAAGTGTACTTGCATGCTGCTTATGAATGTTCTATGAATGCATTATGAAGGTGCACTGACTGTTCTATAAATGCATAATGAATGCATTTTGAAGGTGTACTTAATATAAAGCATTACCAAATAGACTAAGGCTTGCATGTACAGATTTTTAGCATGGTTTGCCCTTTTAATAATGTTCGCCCTGGCGGTGGTGAATTGAGCTCACTGTGGTGCCGGTGAACATGCTGAAGCATGTTCGTTGTGCTATTTGTGTACATCTTAACAGTCTTTTACCATGTTTGCACACAGTTTTTGTATTCTCTGTGCTTTTCTCGCCGTTTTCGTTTGTGATTACTGGAAAGCTAAAATGCTGCCACACCTCCGATTTAAGATCGTTGAGTGTGTCCTCAATTTCAAATTCAGCCTCCATCTCGGGTTCAATCAAAACAAAGTGCAACATACGACGTCCACGTGAATACGCAGTGACATCTGACGTCAAACTGACGTCGTGAAATCAAATGTAATGTTACACCAGTTTTTCTGTTAAGTAAAGTACCGTGAAGTACTCCGTGTACCGTTCTGTTAAGTAAAGTACCGTGAAGTACTCTGTGTACCGTTCTGTTAAGTAAAGTACCGTGAAGTACTAAAGTAGCGATTCATTTTCCACATCAGCCGGTTTAAATCGTCATACATTTACATCGATTTTTAACTGATTCGCTATTCATCTTACATGCCCATTGCTTATTATTCCAAAACAAAACAAAACATCCTTTATATTGCCAGCATCAAACACCCAGTTATAATACTTACTATATAATGGATTAGGACATAAATCCTCTGATCTGGAAAGCTGCCCACATACACTTTCCGGCCAAAAAAATTGTCACCATTTGAATTAAAATCAGCAAGTACTTAAGAGACTGGACCACTGGATCATTATTACAGCTCAGCAACGTTATTCAGCAATAAAGTGAAGTCAGCTGAGCAAATGAATCTCCTGAATGGCCAGGTTATCCCATCAATGGATTTTTACTTTCCTATCGGCATGGGCTTATTCCAGAATGATAATGCCAAGATTCATCTGGCTCCAGTTGTCAAAGAGTGGTCCAGGGAGCATGAGGAATCATTTTTACACACAAATTGGCCACCATAGAGTCTTGACCTTAACCCCATCGAAATCACTGCGATGTGCTGAAGAAGACTGTGGAGTAGTTCAACTCACCTATCACTGATACAAGATCTCAACAAGAAATTAATGCAAATCCAGATAAAAAAAAATGTTGAGATCCTGCATAAGCGTGTAGAAACAAAGCACTGACGAATGTGTACCATAATCAAAGCTAAATGAGATCCAACGAAATATTAAAGTGTGCAACTTTTTTTGGCCAGGCAGTGTAATTAACAACATAAACTAAGTACTGAATACTTATCATTGAGTCTTATAAATTAACATACTCTCAAAATTAAATTGGTTTCAAATGAACCACACAAATGTTTAAATGAATCCACACATTAGGTTCTTGCCTAGAGCAACTTGCTATGATTTTTATTGGTTTTACTCCCCAGTGTTGTTTACTGTGTAAATGAAGACACATATCCTCTAGTACATGGCCTTTCCAAAATACCCTACTACTACTTACAAATATTTCTGCATTGGCACTTTCATTTCAGAACCAATGGAACAAATGTCAGTTAAGATTATACAAAAAAAGAGAAAGCAATAGTTGTGTGCCACAGAAAGTGCCTTAAACCGTGAATTTAGAGAGGAAAATGAACACTGGAAGAAGCAACACATAGATTCAGAAAACTATAATAAATATCTTTCCATGCTTATTTGATCAAAATAGCAATATGTCTGCACCCTACCCGTGGGTGTACTGTAGGTCACTACCACATGTCCTCCTAAATCTGCTGGAGGGTAGGGTTCTTTGAGATAGGCTGAGAACAGAACCATGCACGTGGAGCCGGGATCTGTAAAAAATAAAAATAAATAAACAAACAAATCATGCAAAATTCATTAATTAATATAAAGAACACTGTGAAGGCAAATGTCTAAAAAGACTGCAAATGCGGTTTGGGATCACCATATTTCATGTATAAATGAAATGTATACTTCCATAGTCATCAGTGGGCTAAACTTATTAATCACCTTCATTAATTTTAATCATTTACAAAATTGTTATTATTATTCTGCTTTTCATTTTGGATTCATTTGTTAACTAAATCTGCTCTTATGCATTTTATTAGCATAATAAGGATCACCTTTAAATAACTTCTCAAAGTATCCGGCTCAGCAGGTCACAACTGCAGAGTCATCCGTAAGGACTGTTCCATCACCTGCCCTGACTGCAAGTCTCCGAGGAACAGATTCAGATGGGAGTAATTCTTTGATTCCTCTGCAAGCAGGACATGGGACACTAGACCACAGATGTGGTGACACCTACTCATAGATTTGTCTAAGAAATGCCTCCTTATCTGCCCTCAGACCCCTCACAGCAATCGTCCTCAGTTCTTGGTACAGACTGGAGTTTCCACCAAGTGGTGCACTGCAACTTCTCTCAATAATATCCAGGGTGCCCTGTGAGATGAAACACTTCCTTCTGGGAACTCCAGCAACACCAACACAAGCCTCAGCAACCTTCAGGACCTTATCATGGAAAGTCTCCCACATCACATTAGAGTCGGCATTTGCACCCAAGTCTGCAAGTTCCTTACAGAAACTGCATACAAACTCATCAGAAACACCTTGATCTTGGAGTCTGGCCAGGTCCAACCTCATTCTCATAGTAGATGATGGCCTACTGGATCTAAGTTGAATCTTCAGAGTAGCAACAAGAAGTCTGGGGTCAGAATTCAAAAATTGGGGACTTCTATAAACCCTGCAATTCTGCAGGAGCCCCCAGTGTCTGCCCACATGGATGCGATTGATTTCCTTTGCCGCACCACCAGTATCAGAGTACCCAGTGTAACAATCCGGCTTAGAGTGTGGGAACCAGGACTCAGCGATCCACAGCCCCAGATTTTCACAAAGTGAAGGAACATGGAGCCATGCTCAGCCCAGTCTGCAGACCTGGGGACTAATAGCCAACCCTGTCAGTGCCAGTGGTTGCATTGAAGTCACCCATCACCAGAGGAGTGTCACCTTGTGAGCACCCATCAACCACCAAGTGAAGTTGCAAGTAAAATGTCTCCCTCAACGTGACATCATTTACCGTGGTCGAAGAATACACTAAGATAACAGACAAGACACCCAAGGAGTGCCCTAGCCTGAGCCTCATAATACACTTGTTGACAGGAGTGACATCAGACATCATCGGGAGGAGTTGATCCACCACAGCAGCAGCAAACTCTCTGAGTTTGGCAGCTATAAGAGTAACCAGACCAAAAGTTGGTGTATCCACCTACGGAGATGTGGCCACTCCCCAGTCTGCATACCTCCCCCAACAGCAGAGGAAGACAGTCCAAGACATTCCGCATGCCTACCCAGGTAGGCTGCCTCAATCCAGGACCCAAGTGCAGCCATGCAGCAGGTGACGCCTCAGCACCACACCAACCCCGATCCCCAACAGGCCTGACCCTATTAGCTCTCCAATGGTTTCGACTCCGGGGATGAGGCTCCCGAAGGCTTTCCCCCATCCGCTCCAGAATGTGTGCAGCCTTCCGGTGGGTGGCTGCAGCAGAGTTACTCCTGCAGGGAACAGACCTAGCTGCTGTGAAGTGTCTTACGGTGGATGGAGTGCGAATCCCACCACCAACCCCCGAAATTTTCAACTAAAAAGATGTTAGAATTCAACCTTTTGGCCAGTGGTTTTAACAATTTGTTTCAAGTGATTTCAAAATTTGTGATCCATTTATAGCTTTTTAAACATCTCTCCAAATGTGGAAACCCATTCCTATTCTTCATTCCTAATAGACTGATATCAAATCAGAATCAAATCAAATCAGACTGAATCAAATCATTAGCTTGTGAATCAGAATCAAATCGAATCGCAGTGGCTGTGCCAACCCTACCAGCAAATTTCTTTAGTGATATTCAAAAGAAAAAATAAACAGTCTAGAACTGATTTATAATTATCTATATAATTTGTCAATTTCAATAAGATAAATGTACCAACTCAAGAAACAGTTATTAGCTAATAAATAAACCTTAGAAACAAGTTTATCAAAGTTACATACACCATTAGCTAGTTTATTAAAGGCAGGAAACAACCTAGGATACATTAACAATGTCTGCCTTAATGTGCAAAAAAATAATTACAGAAAGCTATTTCTTTTGCTTTTAATACCCCTAATAATACTTGTGCATTCTGAAGTTTCGAGCTGCTGCTTGAAATTGTCTGAATTATATATCAATTAACAGTATTGGAGCATAATTGTCTATGTCAAGAAATAAAGGTCTTAAGAACTGCTGTTGATCCCAATATTATTTTACTTCAATATACAGTAGTCACAATCTAAAGATATCCTGTGCATCCAAATGAATACTGAAAGGCAACAAAAGATTTTTTTTGTGATCAGCATTGAGTCCTCTGACAGGCTTTAACTTACACTCCAATGCGTTTAACAAACAGTACTCTGTGAAAAATTACCATTACTGGTGGGAAGCCAATTAAATTCCCATTTTCAAAGGTTTTATGTAAACTTTTGGATGATCAGTCCAAATATCTGTTCTCACTTACATACAAAGTTCATAACTACATAACCATTATATATGGTTCATAACCATAATTAAGTCCCCGTTACCCAGCTGATTGCTCGTTTAGCAATAAGCTTCCCTGTCTTCTGACATCATTACACCACTTACATGGATGATCTGGTGGTGCCAGAAAATGAGAATATGCTCGCTGCTACCTCAACCGACAGCTGCTTCACCTCAAAAGGCTTCGGTGGAAGTCAGAAGTTCCTGGCTGCAGGAGGGGCCTGACAGCATGTGTTCCACTCACAAACCCCAAAAAGAAATTCCCAAAGACATAATGACGCTATGACAGGATCTGTTGTTTACATTTTGCTACTATGGCAGTAATTCTTTAAGTGTGTTTGAGGTCTGGCTTAATTTCTGCATCAATTATTACACTGTAATGCACATGTTTCGAAAAGCTCTTTGCCTTAAAATATGTGTGTGTGTAGTTGTAGGTGTCATGCCCGGCTCGTCCGATCCTCGTGTGTGAGACGCCCCCTGATTATACACGTGTGCTTCCCCAATCACGCCCAGTTGTGCCCTGTTATTTCGCCCCGTCTTTTGTCTATATCAGTCACGTCTTGCCCTGTCCAAGGTCCATCATTGATGTTAGTATCGTTGCCATGTCTTGTTCTCCCCGTAGCCATCTCTCCCTTAATAAATCCTCGCCAAGGAGGTGCGTGAGAACCTTCGGCAGCTGGCCAAGCGCATGATGGAGCGGAGGGGCACGCTGCACGTCGCTGAGGCTGTCCTCCGGCCATCCGTCCTGTCGGACAATATGCAGCCTCCCTCCCAGAGCGTGAGCAAAAGAAAGCGGAGGAGAAGGCTGGCGAAAGCCCCGAAGATCGCCCTGGGAGCCTGCTCTCTCTCTGCTGCTCCTTTCCCTGCCGGATATCGGGAGGAACCCCTCCCGATCCAAAAACCGGCAGGGCTCGCCCAGGACAGCGCTGCAACCGCGCCCCACGCGCAGGTACCCCAAGCCTGTCTAGTGGCCGTGGAGCTACCGCCGCCCCTCGAGCGGTACCACTTTCGGGTGGCACGGATGGCGAATAAAGGGGCAGCGCCCGTCCCTACGGCGCCTGACCTGCCTGTCCCGCCTGCGCTTGACCTGCCTCCGTCTGCTGCAGCCGCTTCGCCCGAGGCCCCTCTGCCTCCACCTGAGGAGCTGCCTCCACCTCCATCTGTAGCCGCTCTGCCCGAGGCCCCTCTGCCTCCGCCTGCTGCAGCCGCTCCGCCCAAGGCCCCTCTGCCTCCACCTCCGCCCGAGAAGCTGCCTCCGCCCGAGGCCCCTCTGTCTCCACCTGCTGTAGCCGCAATGCCCGAGGCTCTGCCTCTGCCTCCACCTCCTCCCGCTGCAGCTACACCCGAGGTCCCTCTGCCTTCGCCGCCAAATGCAGCTATGCCCGAGGTTCCTCAGCCTCCGCCCGCGGCTCCACCCACACCTGTGACTATAACCCTGTGACTATAAGTAGAAAGTTCTACCCCCCATCATGCTCTCATTTTACAAAGGCACTATTGAGAGTATCATGACTGGCTGTATCGCTGTGTGGTTCGGAAGCTGCTCTGCCTCCTGCCGTAAGGCTCTTTAATGGGTAGTGAATACAGCCAGCAAGATCATTGGCACCTCCCTGCCTCCCACATGGACACTTTCCATATCCTCCTCACCCGTAGACCCATCAGCATTGCTGGAGACTCCTCCCACTCCTCCTCCTACACTCCCACTTCAGCCTCTTGCCTTCAGGGAGAAGGTACCGGACCCTCCGGACCCACTCCACAAGACTCTTAAACAGCTTTATCTACCAGGCTGTCAGGAGGCTGAACTCTGTCCATTACATCCCCACTCTGCCTCCTGCCCCTGGACAGTAATTTATTTTTTCACTGACTACCTCAAGAACTGTTTACACTCATACCATTCCACTGCTAATTGGTATTTGTATTTGACTTGTACAGTATGATTGCTACCATTTGCGCTGTATTGTTCACCATTTGCATCACTACGTTATCTATGTTTACCATTTGCTTAACTACCATAATATTACCATTTGCAAAATCGCCTCTTCTACTCTTACCATTTGCACAACTGCCTCTTAAACTGCTATCATTTGCACAACTGACTATATATTTATTGTTACCATTTGCACTTTGTACCATCTGCACTTGTCGATATGCCTCTGGCCTTGTCAGTTTGTCCTGTGTCTTTTTCTTTCTTCTTTGTATAAAATGTCTATAATTTTGTAATTGGAGGGTACGCACACCAGTGAGCGAGAAACAACATTTTGGTTCACATGTATGTCTTGTACATATAATGTGAATTGACAATAAAATATCTTTGACTTCGACTTTGATATTGGATATGTTGATGGAAAACAGCCAACGTGCTTACTACTAGTACTACTACTACTACTACTACTACTACTACAACAATAATAATAATAATACATTTTATTTGTAACACACTTTACATTTGAAACAAATTTCAAAGCGCCACAAAATAAAAACATCATAGCAAAAAAACATAAATGTGGCAACCCACAAGGTTAATTAAAAGCCATAAGTTCTGCTAAAAAGAAATGTGTCCTTTTAACTCATTTGAAACATCCGAGTGTGCATATGACCGATGCAAGTTATTCTCCTCAGTGCATTTGAGGCACTTTTGCCAAGAAATTCAAAATCGGGCTAAAAAAAATTATCACTATTAACATGCAACAATACTTCGTGGCAGTGAACACAGGACTTAGTTCATCATGATTGTTATATTTTTGATTAATTAATTTTACATATTTATTTATACAATGTGCAAATAAATGTCTCTTGATGCATTGACTTTGATTAACAACTGTTTCTAACTGCATTTGTGTTTGCAATTTTAATGATGCCTGATTTCAAAACAAAATCTTTTTTCCTGCTGCACCAAAATTGCACTGAACCATAAACCCAAAACTGAGGTTTGTACTGCACGCTGAGTTTTGTGTACTGCTACACTCCTAATGCATAACGCAATTAGTATTAAAAAAAAAAAAAAACGACCAAACCCATATTGCACAACAAAAATCCCTGGTCCATTCTTTTGCCCAGGATTGTACATGCACAGTCACTGGCAGGACACAGACTGACAGACACGTAGTCACTCACCCATGGAATCCAGTACAAACTGCTCCTGGGTCACCGCCAAAGGAGGTTGCACACACACACTCAGCTTGGGGTTCTGCACTGACAAATGGCTCATCAACTGGATCTGGAAAATGAAGAACAGGAACTTCCATTCTCAGGGACACCCAAAGTATACATGTTGGTATGAAGCCTATTCCCTAAAAAAAGAGGAAGAGTAGAAGACCCCAGCAGCCCTACCTTCACAGTAACTGAGGGTACAGGGATGTCAGCAATTTCTGTAAGCAAGGCACGCTGTGGACAAGATGAAAAATGTTGTTAGAATCAGTTCTGTTATTAGATAACAAAGGCACTGTAATCTAATAATTCAGAGCTCAAGTAGAAAAGACCAGTAGAATGATTAACAATCATGGAAAGCACATAGTTTCCACGGCTCTGTAAATTATCCTTTAAGCCTATTCTGCTCACTCAGGAACTTGGCCACCAAATAACTGATTGATTAATAATGTTTGCTGTTGTTGATAAAAATGGAGGATCTGGTTGTGGAAAGATTTAATGGTCTCAAACAAGACACACCAAACATGAACTTAAAATTTCGAAAGAGAGGCTGAACTTTCGTTTGATTTCCCATACAGAAAAGTTTAAGGAATACAAAGATGCATATAAAGAAAGTAGAATCTTAGAACACTATTTTTTATTTATATTATTAAACAGGGAGAACAAGCCAGTGTAAACTA
The DNA here is from genome assembly GCA_026770825.1 of Brienomyrus longianalis. NCBI lineage: Eukaryota > Metazoa > Chordata > Actinopteri > Osteoglossiformes > Mormyridae > Brienomyrus > Brienomyrus longianalis. The sequence goes on from JABJVP010000131.1 coordinate 22,634,169, forward strand.
TCATAAAGACCAACAATTCACCTGTACAAAAACAAACAAATTAAGGAAGCACCATCTGACTGACCACTTTTACCTAGGGTAATTAGTGGTGCACTGATGTAAACATTTTGAGCAATAGTGATTACTGATATATGTTTGTTTAATATTGCCAATGTGTGTAAACCCAGATTAGTGGGAGAGCGTTAAATGGTCTTCATTCTGTAGAAAATAAATATGCAATCTATGGGCCAGATTTAATAATTAATTATAAACTTGTCAAGGGCCAATACTTTGAGGCCTCTTATAAGTGGTGAATGAGCTAATGAAAGTTTAAATATTGTCCGGCCAAAACTGACTCATCAGATCAATGTTGATATCCTGAGTTTTAACAAATATCAGCCGATACTGATATATTAAGCAATATATTGCACATGTCTACTTTTTATTTAATTTGCTAGTTAGCTACCTCGGAGTATTGATCATTATTACCGTAGTTCAACGAACCATTTTGTTACGAAAAAAGCAGAACAAATCCTAAAAGCATCCATTGTGCAAATATTATCTTAACCATTGACCAGAGTATTATGTGCTACAAAACAGAGGTAGGTTTCCCAAAAATGTTGTCGTGCACAGAACAGTAGCACTTCCTCCATAAATTCTAATGAGCCTTCATCTGATATCCACCATTTCTGAAATTTGTGTGCATCTAACTGCAGCATATGAGCGCAAATTTCCAAAATGTAGGGTGGAAGGTAAAGGAGCAAGCAACCTTGAAGCAGGACTATTTTAAAGGAGAATTAGCCTCAGCATGTCTTTGGACTGTGGGGGGAAACCAGAGTACCCAGAGGAAACCCCACGACGACATGGGGAGAACATGCAAACTCTGCACACATATGACCCAGACGGAGACTCGAACCTGGGTCCCAGAGGTGTGAGGCGTGTACAGTGCTAACCACTGCACCACCATACTGCCCCGTTAGTAACATTATACTCTAAAAAAAGATTGTTACTTAAAAACCATAGCAAACGGGTATCTGAGGAACACTGGAGTAGACAGGAAGTTTACATACACTGCTCAAAAAAATTTAAGGAACACTTTGAAAACACATCAGATATCAATGGGGAAAAAATCATGCTGGATATCTATACTGATGCAGACTAGGTAATGTGTTAGGAACATAATGTCCCAGAGGTGTTCTATTGGATTTAGATCAGGTGAGCGTGGGAGGCAGTCAATGATATCAATTCCTTCATCTTCCAGGAACTCCTTACATGCTCTTGCCACATGAGGCCAGGCATTGATATACACCAGGAGGAACGCAGGACCCACTGCACCAGCATAGGGTCTGACAATGGGTTCAAGGATTTCATCCTGATACCTAATGACAGTCAAGGTGTCGTTGTCTAGCCTGTAGAGGTCTGTGCGTCCCTCCATGGATATGCCTCCCCAGACCATCACTGACCCACCACATAACATTCTCCATGGTTTCTCCAGACCCTTTCACATCTGTCACATGTGTTCAGGGTGAACCTACGCTCATCTGTGAAAAGGACAGGGTGCCAGTGGCAGATTCTGGTATTCTATGGCAAATGCCAATCGAGCTCCATGGTGCTGGGCAGTGAGCACAGGGCCCACTAGAGGACGTGGGGCCCTCAAGCCACCCTCATGAAGTCTCTCTCTGACCAAACAATCAGAAACATTCACACCAGTGGCCTGCTGGAGGTCATTTTGTAGGGCTCAGGCAGTGTTCGTCCTGTTCCTCCTTGCACAAAGGAGCAGATACCGGTCCTGTTGATGGGGTAAAGGACCTTCTACGGCCCTGTCCAGCTCTCCTTGAGTATCTGCCTGTCTCCTGGAATCTCCTCCATACCCTTGAGACTGTGCTGGAAAACCTTCTGGCAATGGCACGTATTGATGCGCCATCCTGGAGGAGTTGGACTACCTGTGTAACCTCTGTAGGGTCCAGGTATCGCCTCATGCTACCAGTAGTGACACTGACCGTCGCCAAATGCAAAACTAGTGAAAAAACCGTCAGAAAAGATGAGGAGGGAAAAATGCCAGTGGCCCCCACCTGTTAAACCATTCCTGTTTTGGGGGTCGTCTCATTTTTGCCCCTCAAGTTCACCTGCTGATAATTTCAATAGCACCAAAGCAGCTGAAAGTGATAAACAACCCCATCCGCTACTTAACTGACCAGATCAATATCCCAAAGGTTTAATAGACTTGATGCTATACTCTGATTAAAAAGTGTTTCTTAAATTTTTTTGAGCAGTGTATTTTAGCCAAAATAATATTAATACAAACAAAAAATAAGATTAACACTGATGGTACCTGTAATTTACCAATACTAACTGATTATACACTTAATCAATTATGATATGTAAATGTCTATAAATCCTATTTTACAACAATGTCAAGATTCCTGTAAAAGTGCTAAATAAATATTTGACTGCCTGTAGAATGCCTTCTAAACTCCTTCTGTAGGACAGAGTTTGGAGGCGGGGGCAGACTAGGTAGCAAAAGGAGCAGGAAAAAATCTCTGGGTGTAATATCAGTCCATTACGGTAGGGTAAAAGGCCCCCCAACACCGGCCCGTGCCCAGTATTTCACTGGTCCGTGGAACGCTGGCAGTTTTGAGGAGGGCTGCTTAACTTCCAAAAATAAACTCTTTTTGCATCTAAAAATGGTGATGGCTAAATCTCTGATGAATCTGCCCCTACATTACAGCCACAATTCATAAACGTCAATTTGCAAAACTGAATGTTTTTAGCTTGAGGAATGAAGGAAAATGAAAACATGCAAACCCCACACACAATGAGAGGGGGCAGTGCTCAAACCCCACACACAGTGAGAGGGGGCAGTGCTCAAACCCCACACACAGTGAGAGGGGGC
>JABJVP010000131.1:22637140-22661152 GCA_026770825.1 Brienomyrus longianalis
GAGAGGGGGCAGTGCTCAAACCCCACACACAGTGAGAGGGGGCAGTGCTCAAACCCCACACACAGTGAGAGGGGGCACTGCTCAAACCCCACATACAGTGAGAGGGGGCACTGCTCAAACCCCACATACAGTGAGAGGGGGCACTGCTCAAACCCCACACACAGTGAGAGGGGGCAGTGCTCAAACCCCACATACAGTGAGAGGGGGCAGTGCTCAAACCCCACATACAGTGAGAGGGGGCAGTGCTCAAACCCCACACAGAGTGAGAGGGGGCAGTGCTCAAACCCCACATACCGTGAGAGGGGGCAGTGCTCAAACCCCACACACAGTGAGAGGGGGCACTGCTCAAACCCCACACACAGTGAGAGGGGGCACTGCTCAAACCACCAAACACAGAGGTGTGAGGCGACAGTGCTGCTACTGAGCAACTGTACCACTATTAGGTGAGATATCAGACAAAACTAAACATCTATTCATGTTCACTATTCATCCCAAATGTAGTGATTTCAGAGAACAACAAAGAATTTAGGGTCTAGGTCCAAAAACGCATCCAGTTCCATAGTTGAACCTAATTGGGCTCAAAATCCACCTTACTAGTTATTTATTTACATAACATTCTTCCTGTTTTAATTTAGCTTGCTCTTTTTGTGATAAGTAACTATAGTAACTATAATGGGGAGGCCACTTTACTTATAATTCATTATTTAATTTCATTTAAGTTGTGTGGACCAGGATATACCCTCCAAAATAACAAGAACAAGGCTTTTCATGCAATCTTATGCTTTTCTGCAATTTATGTACATTTCAGATGCTCTAAAACATTACCCAAACTTGTAGTTACAGTGGGCAGCTGCAGGACACTAGCAGTAGGTACAAGAGGTGACAGCTGCTCCCATGCAGTGTGAAAAGGAATATAAGGAATATAAGAGAACTGTGTTGGCGAGTTTGTCAACTGCAACGAAGGGCTCACATACAGACATGGCATCCATGCTGGCAGAGACTGAGGCTGTGACTTTCAGCTCGTCTTCCAGACTTGTCTTGGGAAGGATATCTGCAAATAGGCAGAGAGAGAATGCTTTGCAAATTAATTATATTAGCCTTGTTTTGTAATACATAAAATTTTATTGCTAAACATCTTGTTGATCTCTTATCCTGGTTTGTTGAGGTGGGAGTGTCAAACCTAAGAACGTGCAGATGTCGCTATGTTTGAAAAGAGGATACCTTAGGGGACTGTTATCACTGTTTTTAACATTGCATTACACTTTTACACCTATTTTTACACCTTTTCCCCGACAGACGTAATAGCTGTACACAAATACTTCAAATGTTAACTTTGGCCTGCTAGAGAAAAGGTTAAAACCTGCAATACCAGCTGACACATCGCCAGGTCTAAAGTAGAAAACTGTGCTCAGCCCTCAGCTGCATCCTATCTTTCATTGTTAAATACTCCAGCATCACCAGCTTGAGTATATAGGCCTGGCTACCCCTGAGAACTCTGCATGTAGTCATAACCTGGAACAATCTTTTCCCCCAAAACTGGAAGCAGTACTAAGATGGCATCTGTGTATCACAACTTAACATTTCAGACATTGGTCAAAGGCATCTCAGTAACTCTTGCCCAGGTTTTGATGAAATCCTTTTGCTTATTTGAAGTAATACAAATTGACAATTTCAAAAATTAAGTTTTATAGGTGTGTGTTTCAAACTAACTAGTACAAATTAGAGAATATTGATATGGTTGTGAGAATGGCCAAAAACTCCCTTAGTGTGAATTCTACATTAATTTGGGAATTCAATGTGTACATATTTATGATTATAAGTTTGAATGTTAGGTGTGATCAATCACAGAATACCATGTGATTAATAATTCAACTCACAGCTCTAATATTCAACTAATTATAATGTAATTGGTATTATGCAAATACAAATCGCAACTAGCAAAATGAGTCATCTGACAACCCTAATATTATACGTATTAGTATCATTTTCAGAATTTCCCATTTAATGTTGACTTAAATGAACATTTTTGGAATCATATTGCTGTGGTGTGGAAGGGGTACTTAAGATGTACAGAAAAGGCCTTGGGGAGCCAAAAAAGGTTGGGAACTACTGCCTTACAGCATGAACAAACAGTATCATGTTGGTACAATAATCTCAGCAGGTTAGATTTATTAACAAAGCCATTCAGGCAGAGAAATATGTCCTATAAGTACACAGGTATGTCAACAGTGTCTAATTTATAAAAGATCTCAGTGCCCAGATTTGAAAGCAGGTAAAATTGAAAGAAAGTTCTGGTTACTGGCTACTTTGAAAACAAAATATGCAGAATTAAGTATGGTTAGTGTATCCTGTCAAGGAATTTTGCTGAAATTTTTATAATTATTACAGCATTTCTCAAAATTTGCAATGTGTGTGTGTGTGTGTTTCTGAAAATGCCAATTTACTGGTAAATTGCGGGTTCAGGAGATATATGGAATCTTTTTGAATTCAAAAACCATGGGCCCCGACACACACACACACACACACACACACACACACACACACACTGTATATGCAAGTGGTCTGTGGATTCAGCCATTTCTAGCAGGAAAGCTGTGATAAATTTGAAAAACTGCAAGCTCTTGCAAATATTGTGTGGTATACTTGATTTTGCATGAATTACTGTGACTGCAGAATTGCTAAATCCTGGGGAGACTGATCTCGTGCAAGGTGCATTCACAGGAAGCTGTTATAGGATGGGCAGAATTCCCCCTCCATGCCATCCACATACGCTGCTGATCACCTTGCATCTTGGTAGCCTCCTTGATTGTCTTCTGCAAGGTCTTCATTTCATTATCCACATCATCATAGTTCATTTCCCGTGCTTCTGCTTTCGGAGCAATAAAAAAGGACGGGTCGCTACCCATATAGGAGCACTGCAAGTGGCCCTCTTCACTTAGCGTCACCACTACACCCTTCAGATCCCTGTAAAGAACAGGAGGAAAAGAACCTCAAGTTACTCAGTACCTGGCAACCCTGTGCCAAATGAGCACTAACTGCAATCATTAGTCTCCAGTGCTAAACGCAGGCCATGCAACCTTCTTAATGCAGTGCCAATAGAGACCATAAACTGAAAAAAAATATTATTCCTGCACTTCAGGCAGCACAGTCAATTCACAAATCTCAATGTTGGGAGTGTTGAATGCTACCCCACACTTTGTGTGTGGAAGTTTAATGTTCCCACCAAAATGTGAAGGTTTCTACCCATCTGTTACTTTGTACAGTACATAGATTGAGATATAAAAGCTTTGGCAGGAGCAGTTTCCCATCATTTTGGTTAGAATTAATTAAAGAAGAGATCTCGGTGACTTTGAAAAACAATTGTCTGTTTTCAAGTGCTGTCTTTTTTCTTAAGTATTTAATGTGATGTTAGGATGCAAATCTCAGGGCAGAGAATCTTACCTAAAACCACAACTAAAGGGAAATACACTTACATCATGACGTTCAAGTGTGGATTTAAGATCAAGATAAAGCATACAAGTAATATTAAACCTGCTTAGCATTACGCTTCCCCCTGGGAAAATGTGCAAAGAAAAAATTTGATTCCGTGTCACAGAAACTTGTTCAAACCAAAATGACATTACATTACAATACAGCAGGAAAGGAATGTCTATTGTCCAGTGCTGTACTGATGCAGATTTAGTACCTGTCCTTCATGTGACATGTTTTTAAACAGTCACCAATGTACAGCCCAACCTTGCGATCCAGTCAGTAGAAGTATGCTTCTTAGCACACGCTATAAAATTTATTTCATCCACTAGATGGCAACAGAATCCTACCCTGAGCGTTATTCGTGCTTAATGCTGTGTATGGGGGAGGGGGGGGTCAAACCAGTTTACCCTGAATATTTCTCAGGGTTAACCATTTTTACATAAAATACTGAGTTTGATTCAAACTCAGGGTTAACGCCAAGGAGATTAAATACCTGAATGCAAATGTCAGTTTAAGGCGTAAAGTGCCAATTTCATTTAACCCAGTAAAGGGGTTGGGTTGCAGTGCGTAAAGCAGAATGGTAACATTTTCCTTGGGTTTCATGTGTTTGCTGTTTGTGGGCATAGTCACAGTCTCTTTGGGCCACTTCTGATTGATGAGCATGACTGGCGTGAATAGCGCGGCACTTCTGATTGGTAAGACTGTCACACAAGGAGAATGGCACGAATTTGGCACGAACCTCTTTTCACGAGTTTAAAACCCTGGGGCAGACATGCTCTATATTGCATACCGTAAATCGCAGCCATTGCAATTTCTAAACACACTGTTTCAAATCGCAATTTCAATTTAAAATCAATAAATCCTTCAGCCCTGGTCACAGGCACAGAGCCCTATTCCACTGAACAACATGGTGAAGCATGGAAAAGGTTTTTCTAAGAATAATAGGCTAGGCTGACTTGGGGAAGATACCACAGGGGAATAACCACTGAAGGTCCCACCAAGCTGCTCCAGCAATTCATTTCTGAAGAGAAATGCCCCTTCTATGGTGCTTCCAATGTAAGCTTTCACCATTCAACGTTTCTTTGCTGGATGGCACTGTCCCAAGGTCAATAAAAACTAGGGTTGGGTATCGAAAAATAGTTCCATATTAGAACTGGTTCTAAATTTCTAAGAACCCGGAATTTGGAAAGATATTTGAAGTACAGTTCCACTTATCGACTCCTACACGCACATTTTTAATGAACTATGTAAGGGTTAATGCAAGACAACTCCAGTTATACATGACATAATTATACATAATTACATAATTAATTATTATACATAATATACATGATTATACTTGACATAATTAGACATAATTAGGCATCATTTTCATGTTTATGAACCGAAAATGCACTTATTAGCATAACTACTATGTAGACTTGAGTGGTATAACGGCAAAAGGCATGCTGCGCTATTTCCTTACGGCTACACTGTATTGTGGGGAATTCCACCGGAGTAGCGTTATTTTTTTTCAAAATACTGTGCACCTTGGTGTAATGTCTGGACGATATAAAATTACACCTCGCCTAATCCTACTGCTATTAAATATTTTGGTTATATACTACCCAAGCCACCATCAGTGGTTAGCTCTGAAATGTCCAGCTGCTATAAGACCATACACCAAAGATATAATAAATGGTTTAAGTGGCCAGATGCACTCCAAGCCGTGCTGTGAAGAAATATATATATATTTCTTTTAACGACAGCAATCAATATAACAATTGAACTAAACAAAACCGTTTTTCCACAAACTTTTAAAAAAGCAGATATTTTTGTCTGCTTTTCAAGTGGTTAACGCGACATATTTTCCGACGCGCGCTCTCGGTCCGCTGGTGGGAGTGCGCACACGCGTTTACGCGTGTGCATCGGGCGATACAGAGAGCAGAGGAGAATTGTAAACGCGCGGCCGTGTACGCACAAAAATGACAAGCTGTTATGTAAATAACATTATAAATAAACGTAAGTAAAGTAAATAACGCTATTTAGTTTGTTTAATAAAAGAACAATGTACAGACCTGTTCTATAGGAAAGGTAACCATAAATGACTTCTGTTGTGATCTGGCGCTATATAGAAAATAAAATTAAACACCGCACACACAAACACGTGTGTTTGTGTGTGTGTGTGTGTGTGTGTGTGTGTGTGTGTGTGTGTGTTTGCGTAGATTACATTTGGGTACCAAAATGTCCCAAAACTGTGGTAAAATCTGAAACTACCTCTGCAATATGCCTAGGAAGTTTTAAAAAGATCCACTTGTGTTACAGTATTCACATGTGTCTTCCACAGCGACTCTCTCCTTCCCTTCCTGCCACACGGCACTGATGTTTCATTTTTGGGGCATTTTGTCTGAAAATGAAGCAGGTGTAGATAACATCCACCAAATACTTTTTGACATATAACTATATCATCTGTTTTGAACCCTTCCCTTTGCTGTCACTAAGTAGTGTTGTTTTAATTATGTGGTGATCTGTCTCAAGTCAGTTCCAGTCCAGCACACATGCACCTTCAGTTATCATATTAACAATATCAAATGTAAAACCTTTTTTTCCAATCACTAAGCTGCAATTTTGGGGGCATCTGTCTCAGGCTTAGCATCTTAACAAGCAAAGAAACTTTAGCAGAAGTGAACCAGTCCCAGAACCATAGGCATTCCCCAGCATCTGGGGAATAGTATTCTCTCTGCATTACTGAGACAGGACAATCTTTTTAATGGTAATACTTACTGGAAGTTACCCACACGGACTGCAACAGGCACACAGGAGAGCTGGGAAGCCCATTTTAGTGCTGAGTCCTGATAAACAAGCAGCACGCTGTTGTGGTTTGCTAGAAGAAGGTTGATGGTCCCTTCACTCACTTCAAAAGAAAGAAAACACAAGTCTTATTGACTTTCTTATTGAGGCAGAGAATTAAATCTAGCTAAACTAAAACTAAAGCAAGTTGAAAGCAGGGCATTTGGAAAATAGAAAGATCGGTGCATTCTGTTCATTTGACCTGAGTTAAGAGAAACCAGGAAACCAGTCAGGAAGGGAAAATGCACTCTGTATTTTCTTAACTTGCTCACATACCACAATAGCTATTGCAAGAATTGCAAGAGTATTGTGTCATTTTCTAACAGTACTGCCCCATTTTATTAAACATTTGTAAAGTTTTATTTAACATACAAATTCTCAAATCAGCAACAATTTTTAAAAAACAGTAACCTGAGTATTATCTGAGATACAGAAATATAGCCTGGTACAGAATGAAAACACAGTGATGTGAATATTACCTCAGATATTGAAATATAGCATGGTACAAAGGAATTGACACAGTGATGTGAATATTACCTGAGGTATAGGGCAAGAAGCAACTCGGGTTATATTCCAATTTCTTCATAAAGCGAATTTGTCCATTTTCTTTCAGACAATACAAGTTTCGCTCTCCAAGCACAAAAACTGAAGATGTACACTGGTTAAAAGAGGAGACAACAATGTCCAGGGCCTGTTCCCCAATGACCAGAGTCCAGTCCGCCTGCATAGAAATACAAATACATTCATGAAAAAGATAACTACACAGAAGGCACAACAATCAACACCAATGCCGGAAAACTCAAGAAATGCCAAAAGAAGAACATTGTTTGCCAGAACATCACAAAATATAGTTCCATTATATACTGTGACATATCATAATCACTCAGCTTATAAATATAGCTCCAGTAAAACTAGAAATTGTATGAAAGATTAAACAATACTTCTTCCAAAGAATTATATAATTAATTATGAACTGTGGTGGCCCTGATCTTACCATCAGCTTCTTCCCGGAGAGGTTCCTCTGCTGCTCCAGGCTGAGATTACTGTCTGTGTCTGCGGCTATAGCTAATGCCTCATACCTTTTTTCGTGGCAAAAAAAAAATACAAGAGCACAGTTTGAGTGTGTTTAAATTATCAGTGTATATAAGCTGCATTCCTCATGGGCAACGTTTCCAGAGCACTGATACTTTTATTAGTATTGATATCAGGTGAGAAACAGTGTTTATGTGCTGGTACTCATCCTTGTGACAATGCACCAATGTCTCTTACCGACAGCATGTGATGATATATCGTTAAGGAGCAAATTATACAGGAGTAAAAAATGTCTGTGATGTGGACCCAAAAATTAATTAGAGGTGCAGCGATTCGATATTTGGATCGGTATTGGCACAGATCCATACCTATTAGAAGGATTGGATATCGGCCATACCAAACGGATCCACGTCCGATACTACTCTTTGGCAGCCTGTAAAAAGATTGCTCTTATTTCTTCTTAAATCTCTTTGTACAATCAATTGCACGACAGCTCTTTCCCATTTTAGATATTTTTTTTTCAATTTGCGAGACTACGCAAGAAATATGAAAAAGGCATTGGATGATTTGGGAGTCGCTAGCTTGGGCTCTTTCTCATACTCGCTACAGCTTGTGATACACGAGGGGGCTGTTATTGCGACGAAATGTAAGTGACACTGTCGCCACTGGGAGAAAAATTGTGGGGCATTTCAAGAATTCGCCACTTGTGTATACTCTCTTGGAAGACATTCAAACTGAGCAGCAAATGCCTTAAAAATGCGTAAACCAAGATGTACAAACAAGGTGGAACAGTATGTTATGTATGTTTCTAGTAGCCTTATTAACAAAGATTCTTTTGGCATACATTTTTTTCATTTGTGTTTACTAGATTAAAAATATTTATATATAATGTATAAATATTCAGATCATATAGTTATTTATTCTATTAAAATATTATAGTAAAAAGAGCACTTGTATCGGAATCTGTATCGAATCAGCAGTTTGTGCAGCAGAATCGGATAGTAACTGAAAAAATGTGAATCGGCCCATTCCTAAAATTAATGACAAAACATAGTATAGCACACTGCAAACTGTGCTATGATGAAATATGAAGAGGAGGTATGCAAACAAGTTCATATTACAGCTGGGCTATATCTAAAATATACACAATATTGTAGTCGGTTCTTAGCAGCTCAGAATACCAGACGCGCTTTTATTTTGAAGTTGTGTTTTTCTTCCGGCCAGAATTTTTTGCACTATAGCGGCAACCGGATATGCTCCTTCTTTCCTTTTTTATATTATTAATAGGGCTGTCAAATTTAAAGCGTTAACAGGGATTAATCCATCGTCATGATTAATCGGATTAAATTTTTTAACGCAATTAACCCATCTGCAGCGCAGAATGACTCAAAATCCCTGAAACGTCTCTGTCAACGCATTTCGGGCAGTTCGTCCAAGTAGTTACCTTTGCACATGCGCAAATGGGCTGTTGATCTGGTAGTGACAGGCAGCAAAACCAATCAACTCAATATGGAAGATGATAAACAGCACATTGACCCTCTTAATGGGAAATTTGAGTATAAAAAAAAACAAGACGGAACAGTCGACTGACATAAAGTATTAGGCACATTGTGCAGGAAGGAATTTTCTTTTCACCGAAGCATATTCAGGTTAAAATACCAGATTAACGTGAAGCATACATTAGTCGGGGATGCTGCTAGCACTTTGGCTAACGCGTCGCCCAGCTTGCCACAAACCACTCTCACAGAGCGTCGGGGCCTCAGTAAGTCTACCTGGGACAAATTGACTGACACAATTGCCAAGTGGATTGCAACAAACTGCCGACCTATTAATATCGTCGAGGACATGGACTTTACAAAGTTTGCAAGTTGCCTCTCAAGATGCACCGTACAAAGCTCCAACAAGAAGCACAATAATGTCAAAAAATCAGACAGTGGATTTGTGAGCACATCGTCCAAGTGTCGGAAAATTGTTAGCCACTTCAAACATAGTCCAGCCAACGCCTCAGAGCTGGAAACACAGCAAATAGCCCTGGGGCAGCGGACTCCATATTGTTTGCTTTCCGCCATTCTAGTTTACCAAAGGTTTCTTTAGAATACTCCATTGCAGGGGTATAATCTTATCCACAAAGGGCCGGTGTGTTTGCAGGTTTTCGCTGCAACTCCCTAATTAGATTGCTAATTAGAGGACTGATTGGCTGAAGAGTCATCACACTTAGGTTTGAACAGCTGACCTAATGGTTATCCCAAAAACCTGCATACACACCGGCCCTTTGCGAATAAGACTGGCCAGCCCTGCTTTATTGAGTCATCTGTCACCCAGCCCTCGCCACACACACCTGTACAGTACAATGTGTCAGCAAAGTTTGAAAAAGATTTGCAAAAGATTCAAGTGTACAAAACTTCTCTTTCTTTGCTATGACTATAAAATAGATGGAATATAAAGCTTTTGTTGTCATTGTGCAAAGATTATATTTACACATTTACACAAATATCAGTTCCAGTTCCTCACCATACAATGCCTCTGTAAAGTTTGAAAAAGATCCATCAAATATATTTCGAGTCGTCATCTTAACAAGAAAATGTCTGCGGAGGTGTCACACCACTCACAAAAGCATATGTATACCCGGCTGGAATCTCAGAATCTGCACAACTGATTTATGCTATGCAATTCTGCACAATTACAGAAATGATATACATGTTGAGCAATAACAAGCACTCACTTGTAGCTCTCCACCTGGCGAGCTGAGGACACTGTGATGAAAGTGTCAGTACGAGCACAATAGCAAAGTGGGCCTGGCAGCAGGAATCCAGGCAGGAAGCGGCCAAAAGCATAACTCTCATGCTCAAAGAACATGAGCATCCCATCCATGGACTGAATGCAGATGAAGTGGTGACCTGCAATTAGGGTTAGGTGAGGTAAAAGCAAGAAGGAAAGCTAGTGCACACAATCATTATAGACTTCTTTTGAATTTAACATTATCAGATTTTTAAAACAAACAGTGCTCAGCATAAATGAGTACACCCCAACAGAACCAACATTTTCTATGGGATACTACACTACAAAATACTCCCACAAATGTGGCCCATTGATTGCAAACCATGCAAGACCACATTGCAAAAATGAATACACCCCATTGAAAGTCTTAGGAGCAAAGCAAAATTTTAGACTACAAAATCCTAATTAACAAGAAATCAGCCACAGGTCAGTCCAACTATTCATTAAACAGACATTTTGACTATAAAAGGGAATTATTTAAGAAAGAAACCCCTTCCCATTCCCAGGCGCACAGTTAGCACAAGAGACAGATGGGTCCCCTTCAGATTCAGAGTGACCTCGATCCGTCCGTCCCCCCCCACTCTAGGACAAAAAAAAAACAGCATCTGCCGTCTTTGCATAAGGAAAAAATATCACGTCAATACTGCGTTTGTTGAGTTGCAGCACAGACAGTTGGCATTAGCGTTTACTGAGAAGCCTGTATACCGTGTCACGTCAGCATCAATCCACATGTGCGCAATACTGATGGACCATTCAGGGAGGGGACAGGCTGAAGCACAGAGTCATGGCTATAACTCATACTCCTGCTTTAGGGACTGAAACATTTTATTTCACATATCTTAAATGAAAATCTGAACATGCTTTATTACAGCTACCTTCTAGCTCCTAGCAGCACTTCTTGTGTTTTTGTTATTGTTAAGGGGTCCTGAATCGTACAAGCTGCCTCATTGGTGCCTGTCAATGAGGCCCATCTGATGGATTGAATAGAAGGATGAAGCCAACGAAAAGGCAAAAAACAATTACAGCGTTTTTTCAAAAACCAAACGATGTAAGTAGGCTATCCTTTACTGGTTGCCTGTTTAACTTACAACAGGCAAAAAAAACAATTACAGCGTTTTTTCAAAAACCAAATGATGTAAGTAGGCTATCCCTTTCTTGCTGCCTGTTTAACTTTCAACAGGCTAAATATGAATGCCTTTCTAGGGTATCGATATTATGCTAATGTTAAAATTAGTGCTGTCAGCGTTAATGTGTTAAGGCAGTTTTGACGCAGATTAATCTGATTCTCTGTCATTAATCGAGCAAGCATAGCAACGCTCCTAGTAATTGACATGTGTTCACTACACGGTGGCAGATACTTTCTCTATTTCAACCAATCACTACAGTTTGGTTGTGACATATGATACGTGCTGTCAGTGCATCGTTTGTATTCAGCATTACTGCTTTCAGCCCTCCCTCTGCTGATTGGCCCGGCTCCCTGACGCAGTTCCAAGAGGTGAATGAAACTGAGCGGCGCTTGCCTGGCTAAGCTTGGTCCCCCCCAATTCAAAAATCCTATCTGCGCCACTGCCCATTCCATGCTCTCAGTAATGTCACCACATGAAATGGGAAAAGTCACAAGACCTGAGAAAGGAAATAATTTCTTTACAAAAGAAAGGTGAAGGCTACAATAAGATCAGCAAAGCTCTACTTATCAGTCAAAATATTGTAGCAAAAGTAATACAAAAATTTAAGAGAAATGGAACTGCAACCATCTCACAGACATTCAGGCCATCCACAGAAGTGAACACCTTGATGGGAGTGTCATCTGATGAGAAGGGTTGAAGAAAATCACCATGCAAGTTTACTGCAGTTAGCTAAAGAAGTATAAAGCCAAACAGGGACTATTTCCTGTGACACAATATGACGTACACTGCAGAGGAATGGCATGTGTGGGTGTCGTCCACGAAGGAAGCCTCTCCTAAAGCCCATGCACAAAAAAGCCCATCTAGAATTTGCCAGAGCCCATGCTGAAAAAGATGAAGACTACTGGGACTCTATACTCTGGAGTGATGGGACCAAGATAAATGTTTTTGGAACTGATGGCTTCAAAACTCTATGGCGTCACAAAGGTGAGGAGTACAAAGAAAAACACATGGTGCCTACAGTGAAACATGGTAGCGGCAGGGTCCTTATGTGGGGCTGCATGAGTGCTGCTGGTGTCAGGGAGCTGCATTTCATTGATGGTATCATGAATTTACAGATGTACTGCTCAATTTTGAAAGAGAAGATGCTACCATCACTCCGTGCCCTTCGTCGTCATGTACTTTTTCAACATGACAATGATCCAAAACACACATCTAAACCTACTGTTGCATTTCTGAAGAAGAACAAGGTGAAAGCGATTCAGTGGCCAAGTATGTCTCCTGATCTGAACCCAAGTGAACACTTTGGGGAATTCTGAAGAGACAAGTTTAGCATCACTCACCATCCAGCATCCAGGCTCTAAATAAGGTAAAGAATGGAAAAAGATAGATGTTGCAATATGTCGGCAACTTGTTTATTCCATGCCAAGAAGACTTTGTGCTGTCCTTAAAATTTCATAGACGTTATACAGAACACTAGCGGTAGTAATATTTGTTGGGGGGTATATTCATTTTTGCATCACCTGATTTGAGTAAAACTGAAGATTTTGTAATCTAAATTATATTATTAACCTTACTTTCATGTTCATGAGTTAAGCAAATGTTTTATAAAACTTGGTCTTGTCAAAATTTTAGAAATTGTTCTTGTGTTCATTTTTGCTGAGCAGTGTATGTAAAATAATACACGCTTCTTTGTGGACCTTGGAAATTCTACATTTTTCAGAACTAAAATGCCAGCTCATGCCATCAAGGTGGATGTCTATTGCTACTGCAGGCGAATTATTCAGGCAGGTAAGGACCCTATTATTCACTGCAGGAAATATAATAAGCCATCTCATCAGGTCTGTTTACCACTGTTTCTCGTCCATATCCCGGTAGCCTGGTAACACATTCAGATGCTCAGCAGTAAGCACGATTCCTTTAATTTTTTTAAATCAATTTCTGATTACAAAAGCTTTAAATATAAAAATATAAAATGGTATTCAAAATATATCACAGAAACCGGCAAACAGGAATAAAATTTGCACTTACAATATTTTAAAAAGGGCAAATAAAAAAGCGAGCGGTACCTGTGACACCTCCAAAAGGCCCATAGGTCATATTGCAGGCGATCCTCTGGAGGTTATGCTCATACATCAGCTTAATCTGGTACTGGATGCCATGGTCCACATTGCCTGCTGTGGCTGTGGAAACATATGCACAGGGCTCCATAATAGCTTTTTGTGTCTTTTAAAATATCAGACTGCTTCATTTTTTGGAACATGTTCACACCGTAGCTAAAGGGATTGTTTTGCTGGTTTTATCAGTGTGCATATATATACGTACATACTCCCTCGTGCAGATAGAGAGCAACTCAGCAAAAAAATTTTAAATACACACTGAAGTCATTGAAGAAGAAAAAAGAAACTTTCAATCACAATTCGTTAATGCAGTACTCATGCCAAAGCAAAACATCCTAATGCTTATCATACACCGTGATGATACCACGTAAAATTTTAACTCGCACACTCTCAAAATATGGTCACATATATACTGATTCTGGATTCAGTAGGATGATGGTTTGTCACGATGGGCCACCTAAAGCAGTCTCAATGGGATATTATAACTAATGAAAAAATAAAAATAAGCATAAATATGACAGCGAAGAAAACACACAAAAGCAGGAAATGTGATGAGACGACTCTAAAATGCCCTTAGGATGGTCGTGTGAGTGCATAAGTAGTTATGAGAAATCAATGAAAAAGTTACAATACAGAAAATCAAATGTGACTGATATTAGTTATACATATGTTAATTGTGCTTGTGGTATCACAGTGAATTAAGGGTACCTTACCAGTGACAGCAAAAACGGATAGCTTTTTGGGATGTAGGACGGCCAGATGCAGTAGATCTGAACACCTGCAGAATAAATAAAACCACATAAAACATGACAAAATTTTGAGCACAGAGGACATATTTGCAATGTGGTCATGTTCAATTATTTGCAAACAATGACCAATAACAAAGAAAACAGAGTTGCAAGCAGTGATTAGAGGGGTCCAAGTACAATGGGCTAGCAGACTGAAGACAAACAGAATGTATGTGCTGGCAGATGGTCCACATAGGAACTAGGGCTGTAACAGCACATGTATTCATGATGTACTGTTCAGTACATCATTTTTGTTTCGGTACGTACAACAAAACTAAAAAATACATTTATTGACACAGGAGAAACCTAAATTCACAAGTAGGTGCTCAACACAGAAAACATTGTGCTGATTGTGGCTAGGGATGTCACTATCAATTACATTAATAATCGAGTAATCTACTGATTAATGTGATCATTTTGGTAACTTTAATTAAAGGTGTCATACCTTCATAATACATTATAATGGTCAGTCTAAGGATAAATAGAGGATTATAACATCTTCTATTGACAGTCATAAGCCATTGAAATGTTGATTATGATTCTTTATAAGCTCCAATGAAGCTCCCACCTGTAATGCACTATAGATACCATCCTAATGCATTATAATGGTTGGCATAAGAATTAAGGATGCGTTGAACTACATTATGATTATATCCATAGTATATTATAGAAGAAAACTTCATAAAGAATTCATCATGCATAATAAAAACGGCTATGATGTATTATGCCTTTTTATTAACACTTAGCCATGTTTATAATACTCTATGGATGCATTATTAGAACATTAAATTTACAAACGAGAGGAAGCCATTTGGCCCATCAAGCTCGTTTAGGGAAAACTTAACTAATAGCCCAGAGTTCTTAAAATCTTATCTAGCTTAAACTTAGATAATGTAATAATTGAACATGATAAACTTAGAACTCATAATCGATAATAAGTTTTCCAGCTGTAAAATCTTTTAATAAACACAACAGTCAGTTTTTTATATTACCTGCATTATGTCCAGTATGCAGACCACAATGCACACCGACTTTTGCAATTCAAGCAATTCATGTTTGGTAATAGCTACGAAAATAGCCTATTTCCGCTGTAACAAGATAATGGTTCAGCATTTAGAGTTCATGAAAACTACTGCACACCCTTTTCCCAATTTCTTTACAGGAGAATTTAAATAAATTTTTGTATGGTCACATGTGCATATTATATATATATATACATATATATATATGTGTGTGTATATATGTGTGCATATATGTGTGCATATATGTGTGTGTGTGTGTGTCCATGTGAAAGATTTACATATTTATTGAACAGTAGTTCCTTCAGCAACCCGAACTTATTTCATGTGCATTTCTGCTGATTTGTCACGAAATGACTATGCATTTTAACATTTATATGCTTATTCGTACTTCATTTGCAGTTTAAAGTTTAAAACCATAGTAATTTATTGTCATAGCAACGCAAATGCACCTAAAATAAGTACACATTTTCACCGTTACAACAATCAACTGCCGCACATGTCGCTTTTAAAGGTGAATGCATACTTGCGTGAATGTTATATGCATCCCCATGTATTAGCATGTGTGACTTGCAGTTCATCAATGAACACATCTCCGATTATGACTCACTGTTTGACTAGAACAGACAAACAGTAGTTCGTGTTGCACAGGAATAAGTCATTGGCAGATGTACTCAAATAAAAGACACTCAAAAATTTTGAGCGAACTGTGTAGGGAGCAATAACACACAAAGCTAAAAATAATGAAGCATAAATTCAAAAAAGACTTGCGTTCATCGCATCTTGCTTGGTCACTCCCCAAACTGTAACCCTCCCAAAGGAACATGCAAACACTGGCATCATCATTGTACCCTTTCGGCACCAAGCGCAGTGTGAATGCAATCCAGATTTTGGTGGGGCTGATGTGAGCTCCAGCCCAGCTCCAGTGAGGGCTTGGTGTGAAAAGGGTAGCAGTTCCAGTGTACACGCCAGCTTTGATATCCAGCAATTCTGGAGGGATCCCACAAAGTCTCAGGGTGTCCCAAAGGGCAGCTCAATCAATGCTTTATGAAAATCGACAAGGCGGCAAAGAAACTCTGTTGATATTTGCATTTGTACTCGACGAGAACCCTCTGTCCCAGGGAGGGGTTGAATGAAGTGAAGTGACACAGCACACAGTACACAACCACAAAACGTGTCCTCTGTATTTAACTCATATGTGATATCATAACACAACAGCTAATTCAGTGCCCGGGGAGCAGTGCTTGGGGGAGGCACCTTGCTCAGGGTACCTCAGTGGTATTTTGCTGGTTGGGGATTCGACCCAGCAATCATTTCATTACAAGTGCACGTCCCTAACCATTAGACCAAATGGTAGACTTCTTAGGAGCAAAAACAGCTAGCTCCGGACGTGGGTAGGCAAGCAAGAGATCCTGGATTCTGTTGAGGATGACCCTAACAAAGACTTTTCCCATGTAGCTGCCACAGTCCAAGCGATCACCCTTCCCTTTCCAGATAGGGACAATAAGTCTTGTTTTCCAGTCAGTTGGAATGTCAAATTACTTTGTCATTTGCTATCAAGACCTTTTAATAAAATATACAAACCATCTACATTATACTCTTGCATGTACAAAGTTACTAAGTACACGCTGGGACTACCATGTTTTGGTCTCAATATTAAAAATTCAAAATTAATGGCACTGAAAAGTTACTTCAAGAAACTCAAGATTCCATAGTCACAAAGACAGCTACATCAGTACATGTGAGTGTAGTTGGTTAACGAGACAAAGGTGTGTACTGTACCCAAGCCAAGCCTTTTAATATTAAAGATATAGTATGCATTTACATTAACCAATATTATGTATTACTAATATTCATATATGATTTTATGTAATACACATAATATTTGTTATTCAGACGCGTCAACAAATGCATTGGCCTGTGTCAATGTTAAATGTACTCATTTGTTTCTTTATGCATTCTAAACTGAAAATGATATAACCGAATGGCAAATGAAGAATACAGTACGTGTACTGTTACAGCCTTGCAATCTATAGTCAGCATTCTATTCCTTTCCAAAAACATATTATATAGATATATGCTTGCTGATTCTATATGAATTGCAATTTTTAAACAGACTTTGCTGTAGAGCACTTCAAGTCTACATTTAAACACAAGGGCTGTAACGGTACATGTATTCCTTGTGTGCATTTTGGTTACAGCATCTTCAGTTTGGAACGTGCAATAACATGAATTAATACATTTCTTGACACAGGTGAAACCTAAACTGATAAGTACATGTTCAACATGGAAAACATTATGCTAATTCTGGCTCTGAGTTGGTTACAGCTAGTACAAGAGAGCTGAAAGAACCTCCCACATCACAAAAATCAGTAATTTGGAAACATTTTGGCTTCCTAATAAATTATGCGAACACCAGATTATTTAAAAAGAAATTGAGTTGGCGTATTGTACATATATACTTTAAGTTAGTCGAACATAAATCTGTGGCCGTTTTTTAAACAGAACAATGTTACGCTGGTTTATAATAATCAAAATCATTAAAAACAATTGTTCTTCTGAGCATGTGCCAATCTAACAGGATATGTGGACTTTTGCAGTGGAAGGGGGGTGTTTCTTTGGCTCTTTTCATGATTCTATCGGGCTTCTGATGAGCCTCACCTGTTCCTGATATTTACCTGACAACATGTGTGGCTCATCAGAAGCCAGGTAGGACAGAAAACCTACTGGACGGTAGCCCTCCAGGACTGGAGTTGGAGACCCCTGATCTAAAACCATTTAATATCCATCAGTATTTCTGTTTCGCACCTTGAGTCTTTTTAACCGTTAGTTGGCTAGCTGGGATTAGACGTGTATTAGTGATAGCAGGCTAATGAGCTACATGTAGGGTTTCAACCGTTTGCCCACATTCGGTATGTGCAACCATCTGCTGTTGTATAATCACATCTAAATTCTAGTCCTCGAACATAAGATAACCCCAGTTTGTTAGATTTAAAAAGGGTGTAAATAGTTCAGTGTGTTCAGAAACTCTTCTCAGTGTTCAGGGAAGAGGTATAGAGATTTTCAATGAAAATCTTGCATGTCAGTCCCTTAATAAAATCAGGCTGTGTGCAACTGGGCAAATATATTAGCAGTACCAAATGTGAACAACATGATTTCAGTAATCCATGTTTAAATTGATGTTTAGAAATCAATTTTTTAACTCTCACGATAGTAAAATCGCCAACTTGAAGAACAGAATCAATCCCCTCCCACCACCACCACCCCTAGGGCATATTACTTACGAGACAAACTTGCCCATATCCAGCTGGATGATGGGATCCTGGAGCTGCACTTCAAGAAGCAGGTCTTCAGCATGAATGGTTTCCCCAGGCTTAAGAGGATGGGGGGTGTAAATCCTGAGCAGGCCCATGTAACTCCCCACAACAATCTTATCTGCATGAGTAAGAACAGTGCAATGAACAGCTGCCTTGATTGGTGAACCTGCTATGTAAGTTTTAATAAAAGCAGCCTAATCAAAAGGGGTGCAACATATCACAAAATTCACAGTTTGGATCATATCTTGGTTTTGAGTCAGTTTGTTCAGCAATTTTTTTTTTATACATGCATATATATAAGGGGGGGCATGGTGGTCTAAAGACATCCTGAGGCTAATTGGATTTACTAAATTGCCCGTAGGAGTGCATGTGTGCATGAATGGTGTGTGAGTGTGCCCTGCGATAGGCTGGCCCCCCATCCTGGGTTGTTCCCTGCCTCGTGCCCATTGCTTCCGGGTTAGGCTCCGGACCCCCCACAACCCAGTAGGGTAAGCGGTTTGGAAAATGGATCAATGGAAATAAAATCAGTGTTTTAATGCGAGACGCAGCACCACTGATTTTTTTAAATGCGCGGGCAGACGGTAGCGTTGTCAGCCAGCAAAGACACTGTACTGTACAGAGCTATCTGATGTATAATTACAGTATTGTAATGAACTCTAGTTAACTATATTTTACTTTTTAATTAAATTTGTTTATGTTAATTCAATCAACGTCCAAACCGTTTAACGACCTGTTTTACAGAACATGAGAGAAACATTAAACAGGTGATACCTGCACACACGCGTAGAAAGTACACACAAAAATGCAAGAAATATTAAATAAATGATAATTTGTGAACACTTTACCTGTATTGAGGTGAGCGGATGGAATATTAGAAGTGGCAGGTGGAGAAGAAGAGGGACGGAGGGGCTATTTACTGGAAGGGGAGATCTGCCTCAATCTGTACTTTTTTTAGCAGGTCTGTTTTGTTTTGTTGTGTTCCAAGTATTTAGTCAAGTTGTGGCTAGATTTTTCTCAAGGCTTGGTTTGGTGGTATTAATTGTTGGCAGGCGGGTGGTCATTTCAGTGATTTACCTGCAGTTCCCTACTTTTCAATTGGTGTAGAATTTTCCTGATTTGTCAGAAATGTTGCGTACATTATTATGTTTGAATAATTTTTTGTCAAGTTTTCATGTGCTGGATTTGACGTTAAATTGCATCCGGCCCTGCAAGCAGTCCTCCAACTTGCAGGGAAAAATTTTGGGGGGGGTAGGGGTGGAATTGGCACTCCAGCCACCATAAAACAACTCACAACAGCTTGGTCTAAACAGGCATGATACCCTTCTGGTCTCCGCAGGAGTAACTCTGCTGCAGCCACTCACAGGAAGGCTGCATGCATCATGAAGGGGATGGTGGAAGGCCTTCGGGAGCCTCACCCCCAGAAGAGTCTAAACTATCAGAGAGCTAATAGGGTCAGGCCTGTTAGGGATCGGGGCTGGTGTTAGTGCTGAGGTGTCACCTGCTAAGGATAACACAGTGCTGTTTAATTGTTGAACAGAGATTGTACAAAGTATTAATGGAGAGGTGCCCATAATCATGGAATATGTGGTTTTGTTGAAAATATTTTTTTTCACATTCTTTCTCAGAATAAATTATGGTTGGATTATTCTTATTTTTTCAGAGTATGATAAAGCTGATTCATTAAATGATTAATTTCTTATAACCCTTTTTACCCATCTTTACTAGAGGTGCTAATAATTGCAGAGGGGGCTGTGCATTTAAAGTAAATAACTTTAATCCTGACAAATATAGCCCTTTCACACCAAGCCGTCACCGAAGTGCTGGTGCCGATGCTCGGACAGAGCTGGGCTGGAGCTCACACTGGCCCATCGAAAGTCATTTCGCATTCACACTGCACTTGGTGCCAAAAGCGTTGAACGATGATGTCAGTGTGTGCATGTTGCTGTGGGATGGGTACCGTTTCAGAAGTGAAGATGAAAGCAAGACTTTTAAGTTTACCAAAATGCTTACATTATTTTTTAGCTTTATATGTTATTGTTCCTGGGTTTAAAAATTTCTGTGTCCCCCATTCACCTTTAACAGCGATACATGCTGCAATCAATTGTTGTAAGAGCGGAAATTCATACTTTGGTATTTTATATGCATTTGCACTGCTGTGACAAGAAATTGTCAAGCATTTTAACCTTTATATCGCAACTGAAGTACAAATTAGCATATAATGGTTAAAATGCATAGTAATTTCAAATGCATATAAAATAAATGCAATATGCATTAACGGACTACTTTGATAGGGAGAGTGAAGACAAGAAAAGAACGAACCATTCTGGTAAACTTTTATTTTAGAAATATATAAATAATCAAGAAATATACAAATCTTTCATGTTGAATAAATAATTATAAAAAGCGATGCTCTTGTACATCTGCATTCTCTTCACCTGTGGTAAAACAAGCACAGAAAAAACAGGTAAATTTCACGTAAATTACTAACATTTCAAGCAAGATATGTGTGATTTACTTTCATTGTTGTAACAAAGCAGATAGTTGCACATTATTTATCACTGGCTGGAACACCGAAGTCAAATTCTAATTGTAACTTAATAGTTATCCAAGTTGTTGTTACAAAAAACAGGTTGGCTGCACAAAAATGTTTAAAAATGAAGCAGCCCTAGTCACAACAAACGTCCAATACACAAAACACAATGAAGTGTTTAACGATATACTGTTTTGTTTGACGGATCCTTGGAAGGAATCCGACATACACCAAACATAATTAAAGTTCATAGTCACATTGCAAGTAAACACAACAATAACTTACCCGATTCCTCCAAAGCAGTTGCAGAGTTAAATGCTCCAGTCGCCTGGTTAGTAGGGCTGCTTCCAAACATGGAGTCCATGATATTCGTTTCTAGGGTGGCCAGCACCGTTTTTATTTAGCTTTCTTTTAGATTTCCTGTATTCATTTTCACTTTTTTTTTTTTAAATGACTTGCTATGCTATTCTGATAACCCCTACCTTCTCATTCATTCTGGTTTGCTTTGTAAAGTTTAGTTTTCTGCTCTGATGACTCTAACCCGCCTCCTGACATCACACGCTCCCATCTCTGGGCCAGCAGTCTTTCAGGGCCAAAAAAATGAGCTCCGGCCCAGATATATCGGCTCGGCACCGCTGGTGTGAATACAACGTCTGGGCCAGAACTTAGACTTGGCATGAGCACCGGCCCTGGCTAATGGTATGCGCTGTCCACAAGCCATTACACCTGTTAAGCAAACTTGCCATGTTAAGTCAGCAACTTCGTTAGTATGATATTTGCTCCATTTCTACTCATAAAGCTGGAACTTACCATGTCCAGATCCACTGTTATCTACATCACCGATACACAGGCACCCCTGGTCAAATTCCTCCCTTTCTCCCAGGACAGTGAACCACCACTCCCGAGCTTTAAAGAGAGACATTCCACCTTTTAGGAACAGAGGAAAAAATGTTTCAGTGAAAATGCATTTAAACCCCAGCAGCAGACTAAGATATAAGCAGTGTGCATATTAACAGCATGAACCGTTGAATGAAACAATTACAAAGCTGCACTAAAAGTAATAAGTGCTAAGAAATGCAGGATTACGGCACCTGCCAAAGGAAAGCATCTCTCTATTGAACAACTTTCAGCTCTGGGAAAAATTAAGAGACCGCTCCATATATATATTTTTTTAATCTGCATTTTTAAATCCTGATTTAATCTGGTTCTGCTGGTAGAAGGCTAAATGGCAGGTTGCTTCCAGGCTCAATGTTTCTAAGACAGCAGAACACAAGAACAAAGCAAAACAGGAGACACTGGAATTGACCAGAAACCAGTAAGGTACTTTCAAATGCTAGAGATGACCGTTAACTTATCAGACAGTGCCTTATGAATCAGAGAATGACCTCAAATGACCTTCAAAAAGAATGGGAAACATTAAGTGCAGGTGTGAAGTACAGTTAGGACTGCTAGGACTCTATTACTCTATTAGAAGCCCTTAAAGTGCCATAAAGGAAGAAAGAAGCCCTTCATCAATGAGAAGCAGGGAAGAGCCAGACTGGAATTTGCAAAAATGTATATTTTACATGGATGCATTCCCATGAACTGAGAAATGAATGAAACTAAAAATGTTGCTGCCGTCTCCTAAATTTTTCCAGAGCTGTATATCATAAAATCATCCATAGCATGTTAAAGCATGTTTTTATGTCATTTAAAATTTTGAATGCAAAGAGTTTGGTGTAATAAAATATATTTCTGAAACTGACTGAAAACTGGAAAAAAACATACTTGTAATGCCAATTTGACACTATAAATGTTTTTGGCATAGATTAAGCAATTGTAAATGTCATGCCATCAACAAGTATTGATTGGGGTAATATACTCTGGGTCAGGAATCAGACATTTTAGGATTCTTGATACTAAATTACTTGTTGTGTATAATACCATTGACTTAACTCTGTTTTCAAGAATCCAAAGCTTTTTAGGTATCCTCAAAACTTTAATTTAATATATTGTTACTACACATTACTATACTGAAAATCTGGGGATGGAGCACATGGCACAATGTGAAGGAAACTGCTCAGGTCAATACAATATGCTTCCCTAATTGGGAAGGAAGTGGAATGGAGAGTTAATACATTATATTCTACATCAAAGATGGGCCCAGCTCACATCATACCTTTCGCCAGGTTTATCGGTCTAGTCAATGAGCTGGATAGACTAAACACGTGTCTGCTAACACAATGCAAAAAATATTGTCTTAATGTACATTAATTCTAGCAAATTCACCTTTACATATTTAAAGCAGTGGACATGAATTACATGCATGCATTTTTAAATAATTATAGCTTTTTTAGATTTCAAGAGCTTACTTTTTCAGCTTCTGAATGCACAAGATATAATCGATTCAGAAATAAGAAAGCTTGCTAGCTAATCCCTCTCGCTACAGTGACGCAGTATTGTAAGAAGATTAGCCAAATTAACTAGAGGGGATATTTAAACAAACAGTTTATGGGAAATCAGAATCAAATAAATGCATCAGATGCTAATTTTTCAATGTTAAAAAATGCGATAGTCAAATGGATAGCAGGTGATTTACAAACCATAACCAGCTGACTAAGGAAACCTCTAGCTTTCGTACTGACCTATTTTCACATTTATATCATATCTCTTACATATAAGATCACAAGGTAATATGTCTCTAATTAAAAAAAGAAATTACGTAGATAGCATGATAGCCAGCTTGCTAACAACATAGGAGAACGATTCAAGTAGCTAGACAGAAATAAATTAATTATTGTCAGGGGTACATTTTTGTATAGTCCCCTAAACTAATTACAGTATTTATAATGAAACTCTTATACTGTACCTTAGAGGAAACTCTAAGCTTTAGTACAATTGAGCTTTAGTACAATTTCAGCAGCTCCACGGTTCAACTACTTCACAGAATCTCACCGTTGTCATAGTACTATAACATCAACGACTTACGAGACTTCTGCGCATGTGCTTTCTGCGTATAGCCTTT
>JABJVP010000131.1:22661252-22680118 GCA_026770825.1 Brienomyrus longianalis
TATAGCCTTTTGGGAAATGTAGGACTGAAAATGTTTTTTTCATGAATGACGTCTTACGCCCCTAGCTTCCGAGACTCCGGACTTCCGCGACATCGCATAGGACAACTTGGTATGAAAATGAAAGTATTGGTGGACAGAAGCAGCAGGGAAGCTTATTAGTGGTAGTAGTACTGTGGTGAATTGATGAGACTGTCCTAGAGTAATAAGGAAGGGATCGTTACTTTCTCCTGGAATCTGCCAATGACAGACTCATCCATCAGACTGCCAGACAGAGAAGCGTGATTTATCACTTTATCAGGCGCCTCAGCACTTGGTGACCCCGTCTTGTAATTTTACATAGTCTCCCAGTTTTTGTTGATCATAAATGCTTCTATTTTGCAATAATACCACGTATAGTACAATATCATTTAATATTTAGCAGAGTATGTAATAATTAGTAAGGAAGAAATTTACAAACTGATTTATTGCAAAGGTGGCATCCTTCTGCAATCACATACTTGAATTCACTGAACTTTTCAGAATGACCCATTCTTTCAAGGGTTCCACGGAAATAAAGGTAGCTGATTACGAGAAAGACCCCAGTGTGTATGTTGATTATAATCAATGTGTCTCCTCCTCTTAAGATTGGCGGTAAGCAGCGTTTTACACGCACTGACTAACTAGGTGCAGATCCCAAAATAATTAAACGAGTATCCTTGAGCAGTGCTTTCCCTTCCCATGAGGATAAGGCTGGTGTCTCATACACTGACCAGTGGCGTACAAAACATACTGAGCAACACCTTTCCATGTCTTTAGCAAGCCCTTCTAAAACCTGAGGAAACATGGTAAGTGTCCTTGAATAGGGTAAGCATCCCAGAACCAGGATTCTTTCACATAAGAATAAGGATTCTTTCACATAAGATAAGGATACTCTGAAAACAGTCATTTGTGAAAAACAAATTATATAAGTGATCAGAGAGGAAAAAAAAAACATGTTTATGCAGTTTAACCTTAATACAATAATATTATAGGTGAATCATGGACGATGTATCTAAATCTCATGATGATCAGTCCATTCACGATTAGAACCAATCCACACCTCAATTGCCTCATATGTATGTCTATAACAGGAGGACAATGATTAATTCTAAGCCACATAATCGTCTGCAAGTTCGTCCTAATACACTGGACATCTTGATGTCTTGGAAGGCATTGTCCCAGTTGAGGTGTCTCTCTGTCTGACAGACCTGATTGCCAAGAAGTATTTTACTTTAGATGTCCTAAATGAGGCCATCAGATCCTTTAATTACACATTTACTGACGAGACTGATCAGCCTCAGACAATTGGCAAAGGATTTTCAACCAAAGGGACCATTGGTGGAAATGGTCATGAGACACTGGTCTGTCATTAGGCTTCTTCCACTCTTTATTGGTCACTGTGTCCCAGAGGGAAATAACTCTTGGGAAATTATCAAGCTTCTCAAAGATATTGTGGAGCTTCTTGTGGCACCTACTGTAAGCATACTGATGAGACTCTGCATTTTCTGAAATGCAAGTTGGCAGAGCACAGAGAGCTGCTGCAGTCAACCTTTCCAAATTTCAGGTTACAACCAAAATATCACTATGTGGAACATTATCTTCATCTGATAAAGAAATTTAGTCCTTTGACTGATGTTTGGACTATGCGCTTTGAGGGTAAGCATAATTTGTAGTCAGAGTCCCAGATTTTCAAAAATGTGGTCATGACATTTGCTACTAAACACCAGTTACCAGTTACTATTGGGACTGTAGCTCGTTTTTCAGGGCAGCAGTTGATATGACAAAGGTCGCAATGGTCTTGGTCACATCTCTCTCAAGTAATATTCAGAGAGTACTCCCTCAAAACATAACCACTCCTGGGTCAGTGCTTGTTGCATCATCTGTCTGCATCGATGGGATCAAGTATCACATAGATATGATGCTCTGTATTGGTTCCTGTTCAGGTCTCCCTGAATTTGGTCAGATTGCACAGATTATTGCAGCTAACCCAGACATTTTGTTTGCAAAAAATGACAGCATGATCATTTTTGATGGTCCTTCTATGTGTGTGGTTAAGATGTCCAATTTATATGATTTCTTTCCACTGCCAGTATATAATGTACAAGAGAAGCTTATGGTAACTCTCAAGTGATTTGTTATTTGCTAAAACTCAATGTTTCTTTTTTTTTTCCTCAGATGACTACACAACAGAAACTCACCATGAGAGTTATTTTTAGTGAGGGGGACATACGAAAAATGATAATGACTTCTGGTCCAAATAGAGTCGATGATTTAATAAACTGGCTCAAGAAATCAGTTGAACCTGATTTCAACTTCACTGTACAGTACGAGGACCTGATCCCAGTGCCTCAAAGTGAAATAACCAGTGAGGGATACAGCCAGGCTGACACAGAGATCTTCTCTACTGTACCTCATCTGTGGATGGTCGCAAACAGTGGTCCGATGTATTTGACATTCCAAAATTTTCTGTAGATGTGGAATACAGATTACGCCAAGGAAACTTGGTGTATCTTCATGGTGGCCCTTATCTGAAAGTGACAAGGGATATGAAGCATGCCATTCTTGAAAAACTGCCAGAAACAACATGACAGAAACATGGCTACGAAGCCTATCCAAAAAAAGAGGAGTTTGAAGTTGTTGCAAAAGCCTTGGTAGCAGAACACCCCTTTCTTAAAGAATAAGGCTCATCATCTGGCTGTTAGGGATGGATATACAGATTCAAAATGGGGAATTACAGAATGAAAATGCGCTAGCAATGCAATTACTTTGCACTGACTAGAGCAAATAGTCTTGCAGTTGCTCATTTTGTATCTGATTCTTCTTGTGCTAGATGTATCTAGTATTGTTTTTTTATTATTATTATTATTCCACAGACGTCCCATTTTAGAAAAGTTTCAGTGTTTATTTTTTTACCAATTCTGATCTTCACTGCATAGTTGTTCTTAAGGCTGATGTTCTTAATGCCTGCTTCGCTGTGTGGCACACATACATACAGTTTTTCTTTTGCACTTGTAGTATATGCTGCTACTACATGGT
This sequence comes from Brienomyrus longianalis, assembly GCA_026770825.1. Lineage (NCBI taxonomy): Eukaryota > Metazoa > Chordata > Actinopteri > Osteoglossiformes > Mormyridae > Brienomyrus > Brienomyrus longianalis. The sequence goes on from JABJVP010000131.1 coordinate 22,664,307, forward strand.
CAGTGTTTTTTCTCAAACTTGAAAATTGTTCACAGAGCAAACAATTAAAAAACTGGTCTCTGATTGTATTTGGATTGATATTGTTTCATAATCAATTTGTGTGTCTCAGTAAAATAAATGAAAAGTACTGCATTGTGTGGTCATCGACAAAATAATTTAATTGGGATATTCTTATATAAAGTATTATCTTAAAATTTTTATATATTCATATTTCAATAAAACAAGGAATTTAAATGTATTTGACTTAAGTTCTATTGTACTTTTAAGTAGCCTCCAAATTTAATTTCTATTGTTGATTACTTAAAACATTTAAGTGTATATAACAAAAAATTAATTCTGACCACTGTACTTGGAGAAATTAATTTTTTCTACTGTCAATAACTTAAACCATTTGAGGCAATCACTTGATGAAAATGGTTTAAGTACAACCAACTTATCTGGGTTTACAGTGCATGGAGACATGTTAGGAGGTTTGCAAAAATCCCAAAATGAAACTGAATATGATTTACAATAGATTAAGCAAATTGAAACTTGACACCTGTATATATTCCAATTCGATGAAAAATGCAATGCAAAAGTCATACTGCAATAATGCAAACAGCATAATATAGAATATAATGTATTCTTTTCCTGCGATGGGCTGGCCCCCCATCCTGGGTTGATCCCATTGCTTCCGGGATAGGTTCCGGACCCCCCCCCGACCCAGTAGGATAAACGGTTTGGAAAATGGACGGATGGATGTATTCTTTTCATTAAAAATGCACTGTTTATAGTATATATTACTTTATTGCTTTCTATCAGGTACAGTTGTATAAATTAGGAAAGTTATTTATGCCTAATTTTATTGTAGTCCTTTTGTGACGCTATTCAAATTGACAAAAAGAGTAAAACCTAATTAATGAGAATTTGTTTGTTAAATCTTCTAGTTACTAAAAATAAGAAAAAAATCCACACAAATTATCCCAAAATCATTTCAAGGCAATTGAACAATCACCACCATTTTTTAAGTTACAAGTAATATTTATGTAAGAACAAAATCCAAAAGATACTCGGCAAAAAAATAAACATATGGGATCTGAGTCAGATGATCTTCTGGAGGATGGAGTTTGGCACCTCTAATGTTTCATCCTGCACCAATACAATATCATATGATTCCAGATACTTCTGCAGCAGTTCCTCCACCTGTGAAGGTATAGTTTGTTTTGAATAAAATATCATCTTTTAAAAATAGTTTTTAGTTGAAAAATAAAAATGACAATGACACTAAATACCTTATCATTCAAGAAGCCAATTTTGAGAATGTTTTCTACATTGGCTACACCATCTGCCATGTGGAGATCACCCAGTGAATCCCCCAAAAGAATAATGTTGCAGTTGTCCTTCAGCAGATCAAAGTACTCTGTATTCTTAAGTGCACCATCATGTTTGTTGTATACATGAATCAGTTCACCTTTGAATCCTCTCAGAATGCCCTAAAAAATAATAAGCATTACTTAAACATTTTCAACAATGAATACTGAAAAAAAAATATTGAAAGAGTCAGATTTTTCCGATGTGGAACCAAGCACTTAAGGTGAATAAGCTCACATTCTCATCAAAGTCCATAAAGTTGGAGACCACTTTGACATTGGGGTGATAGACTCCTGCTTGACGTATTATCTCCTCAAGTACATCTCCGAGTCCAGCAGAGAAAATGAACACAGGCACATTTTGCTGTTGCAGTTGGTCAAAGAACTGCTTGTACCCATCCCTGTGAATATGGAAATTTAAATTGGGTTTGGATTGTTTAACATAAATATTGAGTAAATTAAATAAGAATATGTAATATTCTTATCTTGCAATTTATTACCAATAATCACCTTACGTCATTTTTATCTTACCTTAAGCATGCATCCGATTCTCTTACTACTTCCGGCAGCTTGTCTTTTTGCAATCGCTGTTCCACGAGTAATGTGTGTGATTTAAAATACCTGAAATTGAGATGAAAATTAAAATCTATAAATTGTTTCAATTCATCTTTCTTGGGTCTCAGATGGCATCAGCAGGTTTGTCTTCCTGTAGAATGTCTATTGCACGAAAGAAAGCACAATGTAGAGAAACACTGCTCAGATAAACAGCAAAAGCTGGAAAGGATGGTGAACTTAGCATCTCATCATTGAAATATTACTTGTTAAAATGGGTGTCTTACATAACACTTTTAAAAGTATTATCAACCTTTTTTTTTTTTTACCAAATTTCGACATTTGACATACTAAACCATAAGGACAAATGTGTATATTGTAGTATTGTTTTGTCACTAAAAAACCTTTACTTTGTCACATGAAGTCATCTTAAATACTCACCACTCCACTATAAATGGATATTTCTCTTGCACTGAAAGATGCGGGTTGATCTCAATTGGATAATATGTGTCCTTTAGCTTGTGAAGCTACAGAAGATACACACATTAAAGAATATGGCAGAGGTGCCACTTTGATATGAGGTTGACTTTTGCATTATCTACATCTTGTAGGATTTTAGGAGTATACATGACACAATAATCCTGTTAAAATAATACACATACCTTCTTTTTACAGTCTGCTGTAACCAGTTGGCAGTCGTCGATGATGTCTGTAAATCAGGAAGATGTTTGGTTTTCCACCCTAATCCAATCAGTCACTGATATGTGTGTTATTGACATGTTCTGTTCAAGAATAATCACTTGGTTAACTTACTGTGACAAGTAGGGCATTGTTTGCCATTGTTTGAAAACCGGCTTAATGTCCTGTCAAAGTCAGTGATAATCTGGAAAGCAAGACAAAACTAAGGTTAATGGACAGAGAAGCAGGATATCATGCTAATACAAGCTGTGGATCATATACCTGGAGTTTGGAGGCTCCACCTTGAATCAGGTTGCAGATAATCTCCTCCACATGCTGTGGGTTCTTCATATGAACAGTAGACTTCTTGAACTGGGGCATCTGGATGATAAGAGTTAGTGGAAGAAAGACAAATAAGTCCAGTGTATAAACTGCTGACCAATAAATAAACTAATAAAAAAATGATTTGTCCAATTTTTTGTCCAATTAATTGGGATTACAAATACTAAAGGTGCAAATATATGAAAAGAAAAACAATAAAGCTGGCTACTTTAGAAGTAAATACTTTTCTTTTTGTTTAGGATGAACTATTGAAAACTTCTGTAAAACACTAAAACAGGCCCTCTTGTTTGTCACAATTATACATCAAATTAATTGTTAAAAACACTTATGTAAACTACTAGAAAGAACTAATTCCTGTATGCTGGAAAATTAATTATAAAATAAATTTAAAAAATGAAAAACCAGGATTTTATAAGCAAGTAAGCAAGACATTATTATAAGTAATTTGAAATCAAACAGTGGCCTATGTATGTCCCATGATATAGAAAACATCTCAACCAAAGAGAAGAACAATAAAATTCACAAGCATGAGCTGCCAATGCTGAGAGAGAAGACTAGGTAGTCAAAATGTTCAAAGCTAAAAACTGGCAACCCCCACTTTGATCCATATTCTAGAATGTAACATTTTAAAAATCATCCAATCTAAGAATTTTGCTTCATGCATTCGATTAGAAACAACTGGTATTCAAATTATGATGGGCTGATGGTGACTGAGAAGTATATTGATATATTGACAAATAAATTCTCTAATACATAAGACTCCCACCTTTTTTCAAACAGCTAAAAGCAAAAAAACGAAATGCAAATATCAAAATAGCAGAACATAAGTGATTTTTTGCAATGTACAAATCTGGTTTTGATATTCTAAAGTGTGTGCATTGTTATAGTTTTATTTTTACTTAGTATTCCTATTTTTAATATGTGTGCGACTAAGAGAGTATCTGTAGGCATAGCAAACACAATATGCCAACACCGTCTATCTGCTCAATAACATTGTTTTTAGTTGCCACACAACTACTAAGTTAATATATAAATTTCAGATTGATATCCGTTCAACACCCTGCCCATACATGAGTAGCCAAAAGCTTTAACTGTTATCAGCAAAAAAATATATATAGTTTATTCGTGGAAAAATTGCGAATATTAATTGGCTCACAAAACCTCACAGCTTAATTACAGATTTTGACTTCAGAGCTGCTACAAGATCAACTCACTGGGAAACAAGGGCATTGATCAGCTAGTCAAACACTATTCTTATGATGCTTCAGATTACCGAATTTAATCTCAAATTAAAAGAAATCATAACTTTTGAATTGAGAGAGTACACAAATTCAAACTTCATATTGTATATGAACAGCCATCCCCCACACTGTAGTCCCATACGTTCTATTGCACTAAGAGCAGTAAAAAAAAAATGTAGACTATTAAATTGATGCAGATAACAGGTTATAAAAATCATAAAACAAGCAGCTGCAAAATCCTCAAACCAAAATAGAGAGAAAAACAGCCAAATGAAGACAAGGTCTTACTGTTCTCTGCACTCTTGACAAATAAGAAAGAAAACTCCATATGTCAAACATGGACTATATCTGCTTAAAGGGCATTGGCTAGAAAGACCTAGTAATCCCACCCTTTCTGACCTCTCCAAAGCACTAGAAGTTGCAAATACCTACCCAAACTCTTCGCCAACCCCTGTGATAAGTCTCATTAACTAAATAAGCAGTTGCTGTTCCTTTGACATGAAATTTCAAAGGAGTATCAAAGGCCAGTAGGTGAAAGGTTACAGCTGAGATTTCACAGGCAACATTTGATCCCACCATAGTTTAAATGAAAGAACTTGAATCAATCATCTCACTTTGTGGAAAAGCTTATCAAATTATTTTGGTTGAAGTCATCAGCCTTATCTTTGTACCTGAACAGTAAATATTCAAACCTGTGCACAGATGTGAAGGCTATATGAAGTTGTCGATTTGTTGCCCATTAAAGAACCTTTTATTATTTTTATCTCTTTAGATCCTAAAATTCCCTTTATGTCCACACCAAAAAAGCCATTAATCTATATCAGAAAATTACACACAATGCATTTCCAAATTACTCCAAGCTATTTTTAGTTAAATAATAATGCAGGCACTGTGAAAATGGCCAGCAATCTGTGCAAATATTCCTCAGTACTGACTGAAACTGTATGGATTGAAAAAGAAGATAATATGCAACATCAGCTGTTCTTTGATAGTGCCTTAACAGTCAACAGTCAACCTCACACCAATAGGTAAGCTTGCAGATGTTATAAGGATATAAAAGTTCAGCCCATAACCTAGAGTATGTGTTATCTTAGATACAAGCCTCTCATTCAAATCACATGTAAGTGCAGTATCGAAGGCTTCCTTCAGCTACACCACATCACCAAACAGCAACGATTTCTTACTATTCAAGACACAGAGAAATTGATACATGCCTTTATATGCAGTAGGTTAGACTACTGCAAAGCTCTGTTATCTGGGAGCACACACTGCACATTAAATACCTTGCAGCGTATTCAAAACGCAGCAGCTCAAATTGTCACCAGGAGCAGGAAGTTTGAAAACATAAGCCCTGCTCTTAGTTGCCTACATTGGCTTCCTGTTAGGTTAAGAGCTGACTTCAAGGTTCTCCTACTTACATATAAGGCACTTAAAGGTCTAACTCCTGCCTACCTGACAGAATTACTTCATGTTTATAAGCTGCATCATCCACTCGGATCACAGAATGCAGATTTTCTTGTCGTTCCACATATAAAGTGACAGTGGGTGGTACAGCATTCTGCTAGAGGGCCCCTATATTGTGGAATGGTTTATCAGTCTGGTTTATCAGTCTATGTTCAGGATGCTGATTTAGTCTCAGTCTTTAAATCTTGACTGAAGACCTATTACTTCAGTTTAGCTTACCTGCAACCTAACACACCATAACTATGGCTGCTGTTGTTGCTGTACGTGTCATTTGCTATTCTTGTCCATTTATGCGTCAACACATGTTCTGACCATCCATGCTCTCTGCCTTCCCACATGTCCGGATGGTGCCCGTCGGAGGGTGACATCGCAAATGGGATCACTGAACTGTATCATTATGGGCGCAGCCTTCAATGCCGCCCTACACAGGCCAGTGTGGTGAACAGAATTATTGATGGACTTTGGCCACCCTACACAGGCCAACATGGATAACGGACTCATTGATAGACTTTATCTTGACCCCTAATCACAGCTTATACCTAGCATTTAGCAAGCAAGTCCACTCTTTTCTGGTTTCTGTAATGTTAGCATGCCCAGGGGGGTTGGGCAGCCAATTGACCTTGGACCCCCCAGAGGTATTTTTCTCCTTACTTGGGTTCCTTTCCTCCATTGTCATCTGGCTTTCTTTATTTAATTTCTTTCCTTCATTTTCCCATTCTATATTACTCTCTTTAATGATGTTTAATGTTTTAATGTTTATCACAACATATCCATGTAAAGCACCTTGGGCTTCCCTGTTGGGAAAGGTGTCATGTAAAAATAAATTGAATAGAATAAGGACAGGAAAATAATTAATTGTATGATCACATGATGAGCTCGAATGGAGTTCATCTAGGGCAGGGGTGGCCAATCTTACCCAGAAAGGGCCGCTATGTGTGCAGGTTTTCACTGCGGCTACCTAATTAGATTACTAATTAGAGGACTAATTGGCTGAAGAGTCCTCATACCTGGGTGTGAACAGCTGACCTAATGGTTATCCCAAAAGCCCGCATACACACCGGCCCTTTACAGATAAGATTGGCCATCCCTGCTCTAGGACAAAGGTGTAACAATCTATTTTATGTTTATCTTTCTAAACTTCATTTGCAAGTTTCTGTTATTGTGATTTTGCGTACCTTCTTATGGTCTCTTTTCTTCAAAAGTTATAGCTTAATTTTTGCATCCAGCAGTTTGATCAACAATACAAGCACATTTTATGTACTCAGTCTTTTTGCAATAAAAGAGTACAAAACACATCTGTTGCCTAATAACGTAAATGTTGTGTCAAGCAGTCAAGAACTTTTCAGTTTTGAACAATGTTTCTCAAAGCAGTCCACAGGGACCCCCAAACAGTCCACGTTTTTGATTTTGCCCAATTCCCTGAGAGTTGGGACGGAGCAAAAACGTGGACCATCTGGGGGTCTCTCCTGACTGGTTTGAGAAACACTGGTCTAGAACACAATGGCATGATTTTTTTTTCAGATGGTTCCCCCAATCATGTAAGTTATTTATTTTGAACACTGATACAGTGATTTTAAGAAGATGCAAAATAATGTGCAATATATCAAAGAATTAAAGATTGTTATTCTTTATATATACTTTACTGTTGAGCGTAAAACTGTTATAGTAAGCAATCATGCAATGATGTGAGCTCATCGATTTGGCATACATTTTCTGCACTCAATAATTGTCTCGCAAAAAATGCCTCAGGATCAAGATCATTACCACTTATCATCACCATTTCAGTATGTATATCTCAAATTGAAAGTAATCTGTTCTGAGAGAGGCAGCTGTAAGATGTTGATTTCAGTGGAAATAAGGTGACCATGGAAGACTTTTAAGTAGGCAGAGCTGATTTTTTTTTTTCAACAAAGTCTCACAGCTAAGAAAATCTTAGATACAGATGATTTTATGGTGTCCACACAAAGAGTTAAATGTTAACATGAAATGGCACAGGAACATCAGTATGACATTCAGTTCCAACTACAGTGAGCATTCCTATGAACAGAAATGTTTCTTCTCAGGTATAAGCTGAGGCTAATTGGACTTACTAAATTGCCCGTAAGAGTGCATGTGTGTGACGGTGTGTGTGTGCCCTGCGATGGGCTGGCCCCGTCCAGGGTTGTTCCTTGCCTCGTGCCCATTGCTTCCGGGATAGGCTCCGGACCCCCCGCGACCCAGTAGGATAAGCGGTTTGGAAAATGGATGGATGGAAATTGCCCGTAAGAGTGCATGTGTGTGACGGTGTGTGTGTGCCCTGCGATGGGCTGGCCCCCTGTCCAGGGTTGTTCCTTGCCTCGTGCCCATTGCTTCCGGGATAGGCTCCGGACCCCCTGTGACCCAGTAGGATAAGTGGTTTAGAAAATGGATGGATGGATGTTACAAATACCCTGCACTGCCCGCCAGGGCCCCACCACATCGTAGCAGAACCAAGAACCACGAGAGGAGGCCGCCCACACCGGCTAGGGCCGTCTACATCCCCCCCATGATGGATCTTCCACCCGGCAGGCCACCCCACCCGCGCAGGGCCAGAGACAGAGAGTTGGGGGGGGCCCTCAGCCCCCACTGCTTCCCCGTCCCATGTTAGCGTGAAGTGTGCATGTATATGTCTGAGAGAGTTGTGTGTTTATGTCTACAATGCATTAAAATTAGTAGGTGCAGTTCGGGTATGAGGGCTCCACCACTGGCAGATGGAGGAGTCCCCCATCCCCCTCCCTACACCCCAAGGCCCTAATGTAACATGGACTGTGTATATAACTAAAGTGTAAAAAGCAGGTGAGCAGTCGAGACATGGGCACCCCACCGCTGGCAGACGGCAGAGCCTCACCTGCCTCAACCCACCTCCTCAGCCCTAGTGTCATGTGGTGTCTAATGTGCAAGTAAAAATTGAGGGGCAGAGTCTCGGCGCACCTCCCCTCTGACCCTCAAAGCCCTAGTGTTGTGTGAAATATGGTGCCGGGCCCAGGGGAGCAATAAGGGTGTGCCAGGAGTGCCCCCCCGCACCGAAGCCAGATCCCAGAATGGCCCCAATTAGTCCCCATCCCCAACCCCGCACATGCCCGATGAGACCCTAGCTAGCAGCCAAGGACAGGACAACCCCAGGCCCCCCGGCAAACGGGGAGCCAGTCCAGCCAGGCAGGGTGATCCCTGCCCCCCACCAGGCGACGGGCACAAGCAGGACAGGCCCCCCCCACTTACCCTATTCATGGTTGCAGGGGATCCAGAGCCTATGGGTGCCAGGCAGGCAACAAGCCAGCATGAGTTGCCAACCCATCACAGGGCACCATCACACACATGCACACCTACAGGCAATTTGGCAACTTCAATTGCTAACAACTGCACTACCATGCCACCCTTATTGCTTACCATCACATTCAAATATAAAGTTAACAAATCTCAGAGTGGGAAAACATGGAGTGGGAGTCTTGCCGATCCAAGTATGTAGACATCCTAATTCTTTTCCTAGAGCAGTACCCTTCTGAGACGTCCCCAGAGTTGCTTCGTCGCAAGGACCCAGGGTTGCCAACTTTGGTCATCTGCCTGGTGTGAGATTTTCAATTCAAGACAAGTTTGTACATGCATTTACATGTATATAACAGACTTATTACCTGTAGGGTTTGCAAACAACCCCAAAGTTTGATTTAGATCATTTTAGGTTTATAAATGAATAATAAAGATTTGCCATAAGATTTTTTGTGTAAGCATGAAAGTCTGAAAGCATGAGTATCATGCGAGATGCATGAGTGTTGACAACCCTGTAACAAGAACCTTCATTACTCTACTTGGATTGGACTATGTGAGCAGACATGGGCTGATTCACCAGCAATGACTACCATTCCATCTGATAGAAATGACAGATGTTGATAGAGCTTCTCATCATTGCAATTTGGATTCTGTGTTCTCTTCCTCTGCAGTTGACAAGGAAGCCCAGCTTCTGTAGTCATGTCTGTGGGCGCTTGAGCAAGGCCCTTAACCCCCAGCTCCATGGGCACCACTGCAGGTGGCTGCCCTTTGCTGCCAAGCTTGCTTTCACCTATACATGTGTCTGTGTGTCATGGACAGCAAGATGGAGTAGGTGAATAGAGAATTTCCCCACAGGGATGGTTAATTTAGAACAAAGGCATCATACTGTCTCTCTCTCTTAAAATCTTAAAAATTACTATAATATAAAACAAATGTAAAAGCACGCATATACAGTAGGTATCTTCAATGACATTTTGTTCACAATAATAGCTCCAGGAACTTTTTTCAACAGGATATTCAAGAAACACCAGAGAAAAAAAAGTACACCACATATTACTCTTTTGTTGTTTCCACTGTACTAGCAGTTTTGTTTTGCAACCATCATCTATTCTATTTTGAAGATATTACTATTCTCATTGCTTTTCTAAAACACTATAATGTAGTCTCAGATTCAATGGATTGGTGTCCTGATTCATAAAAAACAAGGACAAGTGTACTCCTTGTACTGTAGTATTCACAAACTTCATTGACAAAAGAAGTTCAACCATAACAAAGCCCTTTTGAATTTTTACTTGGCATAGACAGCAGAATATTCGATTCTAAGCATAACATTGCAAACATCTGCTTAAAAATTATCAGTGGAGTTCAATCCAACAAAAGACTCTTTTACTTTTTCAATGTTTCTTCTTTGCAGAAGCACAGAGCAAGTTAGGATATATAATGCAAGAGGATGCATAATAACCTACACACTTGGTTACACGATACATTCATACTGCATTCACCAAAGATGATTATAACACACTTAGCTATGTAGTAATGTACAAAACAGCTATTACAAGAACTGTCACCTCATACCTCTGGAACCTGGGTTTGAGACTTGGCCAGGGTTTCATGGATGTGAAATTTGCATGTTCTCCCCATGTCAATGGATGGAATTAAAAATCACTTCACATGGGGATGGTTAAAATGATTTGACTCATCAATATGTAATTGTTATTGATATTTAAAAAATACTGTGCTTCACATGACTATAAGACATTTGAGTTACAAAAGATGTATATGCAAATTTGTCCAAGCTGCTATGTGTTATATGTAAAGCACTGTCACCAACAATGAAAGATTTAGGGGTCAGAAGTTTGTCTTAACTAGCCCAAGTCAATGAATAAATAATTTGTATCTTCTCATTCAATTCTTATACTCTTCATTACATCCCCTATCCATACACAACCAATTATGCCAAAGCTCCAACAAGACAATCAAAGTGCTTCCCTCTCAGAGACTGACGTTGCATAAATAGAGATGGCCCTGCATGCTGCTCAGAGTGTTCCACAGTTTGTGTAACGGCAGTGCTCGTCTGTGGCTGTAACAATGACATCCATCCAGATCCTCATAGCCTCCGGGTTCGGAGCCACCAGGAAGAAGAGGCGCTCGTAGGTCTTCACACAGAAAGTCAGGCTGGGTCGGGGAGACTGAGCAACAGACAATAGAACGGGACCCGAGTCAATGTGAATGGAATCATAAAATTCTGAAGAAACATTAACTGTCAATACTGCCACAAAAACATTACATAAAAGTTAATCATTGTTTTAAATTCCAGGAAAACCATTAAACCTTAGTAGAAAAGGGGTTGTCAGGGAAGAACATTGTATTCCCCAGAGTCCCACCTCCCAGTCTACCCATCTAATCCATACTCCTCCCACACTCCCCAGATTCTATAATTTAGAGAATTACTGGACAGATAAACTTCCGAGTACTTTGTAACAACATCAATTAATTTATTGCACATTCCACTTATATGCACAATTGTTCGCAACCAATAAGTTTGTTAACTGTATTTCTTTGTATGTCTTAATGTCATTTATATTAATTGTAAATATGTCTGGATATTTATTAATCCCATGTAATCTAATCCTGTGTATTTACAGTTAATAAGTGTCATTAGGCTTTTTATTGTATAAAAGGAACATATCAGCGCAGGCATACAATTACAGTAAGTCTGTTGGGGAACCTGAGGATTAGTGTTTGGACCCATCTTGTATATTGTGTGATCGCCATGTATTGAAAAATAAAATGCCATGTCCCATTTTGATCCAATATGGGATGTGATTTGTTTTGTATTTTCTGAGTGCATGGTCTTGAGCTCAACTGAGCTTCCCTGTACTGAAAGCCTTTTTGAATGAAAGTGTCAGTTAAATATGAGTTCCATGTATACCGTGCATACACAGACACAGACACAGACACAAAACAAACAAACAGTCTGCGGCCCTTCTTGACCCCCATATATAACATGAGTGTGTACTTCTAGAAATTGTACAGGTTGGTCAGTGTGGGACGATTATGAATTAGATGGGCAGATCAAATGAGAGGGTTTGTTCGAGGTTTCAGTTAGAAATGGTATGTTAAGTACAACCATTAGTAAGCTAAATATGGAGGAGACAGCAGGTTCATCAGTGGAGGACAGCGATCAACATTATGTTCATGCTTGATCAAGCTTTGATCTTCATTTCCATGCCACTTAGTCACTTTAAACAGAGTTTCTCAACATAGGGTAAAGTTTTTATTACAAATATGGCATAAATACATTTTGATGCTTTTTATATAGCGCATTTTCACTTTTTTAAAACCCTGTATCTTGGCCCAACTTATCAATTAGTTGATTACACGAACATGATTAATCAATTTTCAAAATAATTCAAAAAATATTTTTATCAAAATAATAGCAGAGCAGTGTCATATCACTGGAAAAAACAGAAAAAGGAAAACCCTTATGGATAGGTTATTTTACTGCCCTGCAGTATGACACTGCCCACTGGAAGCACTGTAGAAAGACACATTGATATGTCATATTATGGGAACACTCACAGAAGATGCTGTGCGCAGATGGTCATAATACACCTCCTCTATGGCCTGGAAGTAGATCACACCCTTCAGCTTCCTTTCATCGTGATCTGAGCAGACAGAAGAAAACAAGGATTAATATTATATGTTTAGGAATTCTGCTGAACCACCACAATGTAATGTCTGGCATCAAAAATTGAGAAAATAAATAAAAAACCTGTGTAGTAGGCTAGTCTCCGATGGTCCAGATCAAAGACGAACCATCTCCTCTTCCAGGTCTTAACTCTGCCCCCACACTTGGTCAGAAAGCCTACACAGCGCCGTGGAGATAGGTAGACCCCCAGGCACTCAGCCACACCATGACCCAGGGACTCCACATGACCCCGGAGGTCAAATGTTGGATGCAGGGAGAGTGGAAGACACTTAGGAAATAACATACATAGAATTTTCAATTTTAGTGTGATTACAGATTCATACTGAGCCAACAGGCATTCCAAGTTCATTTAATATATTAGGGATGTCTGGCCTTTCCTTGAAATAGCCCAACCTTATATACCTAAGTGAAGTATATAATTATGAACTAGAACCATAGACCTTTGGAAGAAAGTCTCCTAGTCCAATTGCATCAGTGTAGACTGAGGTGACAAAGGAGAAGAATTACAAGATTTTTTAAAGTTTAAAAACAGCAGAAACATAAATTTTGTGGTTCGACTGGTGACATTAGTTAACTGGCTATCCAGTGCAATGAAGGTTTTAAAAGAACGCACAACTCATTGCACACTGCCACAACAGGGATAGCAACCAATCAGCATCTACACAAGCAAAAAAATGGCCTGGTATGATGATTCCCCACAAATTGTCATTAGCTAATGAGTGGATAAGGGTGTGGAGAAAACTACCCGAGTTCATGCATCCCGTTCATGTCATGTGTCAGACCAGGCAGACTGGTGTTGGCAGGGTGTGTTCATGGCAGTCACTGGACCCCTTTATAGAAGTGGAGCAACATTTGAATGCCACTTGATAACTGCACACCTCTGTTAATTAGAGTGTATCCATCAGTAAATGGACCTTGCTTCCTCAGAATGGACTGTACACTGTCTGTGGTCATTAATAGCCATTGCTTGAGAGTACCTCTAGACTTCCCTGAAATGGGCTGTACACGGTCTGTGATTGTTCCGTATCAGCAGCTGAAAGCGTGTGTGGTTCAGCTGACTCTGAGTACTGAGAATCAGGTGGTCTGGGTCTCCTCTCCTGCTCTGCAGTCTTCCTCTTCTCTTCCTATCATGGACACGAATCATGTTTATTAACCATGTTATTATGAATATCTCAAAAGACATTTATCTGTTGTTGAATGTTTATAGCCGTTTTATTTTAAATAAAATATAATTCAAGAAGTTTGAAGAAACTGACTTTGACAAATGAGTTTATGACTTTTATACAGTACAGCTCCATCTTATAGTATAACCCATTCATTTACAGTTGCAAGAGAAAATTCCGAAGGGTTCACAAACTAACTGGATTACTGTATTATGGCTGATTAATGCAGTCCCCAAGATATGAACTGGTTCTCTTCAGAGAGCGGGTTCACAAGGCCGAAGGTACGCAAGTCCAACAGTCAGCCTAGGCATCCAGCTAATGATGCTCCAACACCCAACCCTCAACCCCTTATGTACGACAATTTGTACATAAAAAATGTACAAATTTTTGTAATAGATTTATGGTGTATTTTAACAAGAAGCAACTGAGTATTATTTTTTATTTCCATTGTTTTTCCATCAGCTGACCTCGCTGAGCTACCCTACACTACATATGCACATCTAGCCTACCTCTCCTCAACTCCAATTGAAAACATTTACATAAGAAAATTATTTTAAAAGTTAATATTTCTATTTTTCTTACTGATTTCAGATGCATCTTAACAAACAATAACAACCGAGTCCTTTTTTTCTCCATTGTTTTCACTCAGCTGATCTCACTTACCGCTAGCGAGCGAGCCTACGTTACCGTATCAGGAGCATGTATGCAACATTTGGCTCAGCCAAGCATCAGAGGCAGGAACTAACGCATGCGCTGGCACAATTCTGACAATTTTAAAATTATTTAAACAATTTTACATTTATTGGACATGTTCGCATTTTTGAAAGCTCGCTTCTTGAAGGTTCTTTCTGGCAACTTCCCCCACCATCAAATACAACTGCCTACCAGGTGGTGATCAGTAAACAGTTCAGCTCCACTCTTCACATGGGTGACCAAAACATGCGGAAGCAAATCTGGATACAATTACAAAATCGATCATCAAACTGTAGCTAAGGGTGCTCTCGTGCCAGGTGCATTTATGAACACCTTTATGCTCAAACCACTTGGTTTCACATCGAGTAGGTTATTCCTTGAAATACATCCTTCCAGGTTTCACTGTTATTACTCATGTGAGCGCTAACCCTCTGGAGTCAGCATCTAACTAAATCCGTAATCTGTCTTATTTTCAAAACGTCCATTGTAGGAAGTATAAAAGTTTTTAAAATTAGGTTAAATTGGCAAAAAATTAAACCATGTCACCTTACATTGTTACCTGCATCAAGAGTGTGTAGTGCCGCCCTCACCTGAAGATCGCTATTCGCATTATAAATAGCCGCAGTAGCGCGTATTCATTATTGCATTTGCATGGTAATTTGATGAACAACACAATGGTGAAACACGGTCCAGATACATCCCCATCAGCGCCATAAAAAAGGGTGGGGGGTGTGGCTCATGCATACACATGAAAGTGGCTACATATTCAATGAAAGGAACCACAAATAGTGACAAGTTTTGATGCATAAGCACAGACAACAGTCAGAGCCTGGCCCACAAACTGAAGCCGGAGGGAGGCGGCCCTCTCATCCACCGGGATGAACTCCAACATAGGCACCGAACCAGGGGACTATATGCAGACCCACACCTGCCTGGCACATCTCATCTGGGGCAACTTCAGAGTGGAAGAGTGCAGCCCCCCTCCTGGAGTTTCGTCCGGAGTCCAAGCCATAGGTTGAGG
The DNA here is from genome assembly GCA_026770825.1 of Brienomyrus longianalis. Lineage (NCBI taxonomy): Eukaryota > Metazoa > Chordata > Actinopteri > Osteoglossiformes > Mormyridae > Brienomyrus > Brienomyrus longianalis. The sequence goes on from JABJVP010000131.1 coordinate 22,679,804, forward strand.
TGAGCCCGACTATGTGTAGTATCTCTTTACCTCCTGCACCAGCTCAGGCTCCTGGCCCACCAGAGAGGTTACATGCCATGTGCCTAAAGCCACATTTGATAGCCGATGATCTGTTCACTAAAGCCCGTCTTCAAATGTCACCCAATCTACATGGCACCCAAATCCTACAGCCTATCCTGCAAATGGTGGGTCCACAGGAGGGCAGACCCAAGTTCTTCTTTCAGGCTATGCCTGGCCAGGTCCCATGGGTAGAAACCAGACCACTAGGTACTCGCCTTTAAGCCCCCTCCTGCCCCCCCCAAGCCTCCGGTAATC
>JABJVP010000131.1:22688191-22708811 GCA_026770825.1 Brienomyrus longianalis
TAGGTGTGGCGGGGTGCGGCGCGTTCGGGGCGGGCACGCACAGGTGGCCCCGGGCCAGAGAGAGGGAGCCAGGGAGGGGGGGAAAGAAGCGGGGGGGGGGGGGGGGGGGGGGTTGGGGACTTCAGAAATTCACCCTCAAGTTATTCTCTCCAAAACGTCTCCAGTGTGTCACAATTGGTTTACATACCAAGAACATTACAGGGTATTTTATCACAAGAAAAACTGTCGATTAAAAAAGATGATCCAGTAAAGCGCATTTCAAAGGCATCACATACAAATGAGTCAACATCAAACATATAAAAGCATCTACTGAAAAGAAATGGAAATTAATACTATAAAAGGCATTAATAAACAACTTGGTACTGCTAAGTCTATGAACCTTATGAACAAAATGTATTCAAAATAATTTATAAAACAAATATTAAAAGTTAACTTTCTCGACTTTAACGGGCCGATGGGAAGTCACGGTAATGGTTTCAGAGCAAGTATGCAATAAAACCCATAGTAGATGAGCACATCATTGTAACGAGAAATATTATTTTTCATTAGCAAAAGAAGAAAAAATTAATGACTTGTAAAAACAGAATAAAGTTCGCGTGCCCGCCCCAAAGTCCAAGAGAATGAAAGCCTGAGCAGGCTAGCATGCTGCTTGATGTGATCCAAAGTCTGCTTGGATGCTAATTGTTTTACTGCTTCTTTCAACATACCTCAAGCTTTTAAACAAAAAAGGCATTTATATAAATTACTAAAAGAAGTTATTTCACGTCCCAAATAGGCCATACTCTACTTGCCATAACTAAACAGCAAATAAACTAGTTGGCGACAGATCTAACTAGTAGCTAAATTCAGTTTACCGATTATTACACTAACAATCCACGTAGCTTCACAAAAAAATGCAAAGCTTCATGAAACAACCTAACCATTAGGCATATGCGTTTTAATTTAAATGAGGTAGCAACACGCACAATGAGTCACTTATACTTAAAAACTGTGCGAATAGAAATGTTAAAAACAGCTGAACGTTTAAAGATGAAGGAAACTGGTTCAGCATTTACCAAAAATACCAAGAAAAACACTTACGTTGGTACGCAAACACAACATCATGCGAATGTGAAATACTCGTCTTACGTTTCTTCTTGTTCCCGTGGTCAGTTACCTTTCAATGTTGTGTAGCTATCGCCTTTTCAGTTTCTATTTCGTACCTTCATGTATGGATTTATTCGTCAGTCGATAAAGTTCAGTCAAAGCCCATTGCTGCTACAGGAAGTGATGTACTGTAAAATTACCACCAAGTAATTATGCAGTCGCAGAGTATTTTTTCCTCATTTCTGAAATTCTCCTCCCTCTTCCTCTGTTTCTCCCACCCTGCTAGCGTAGGGTTGACCTATTATGTCGTCATGTTTCAGTTTAGCTTAGAACGAGCACGAAAAACACGAAAGCACAAATCATGGGAAGTTTTTTACATTGTTACCATTATCACAGCGGAAGGTGGTTACCATTGTAACCTTGTACCTCGCAGGTTGAATACTCCAGTTCCGCCAGCGTTTCTACATGTTATTTTAAGCGCACTTCGCTTTTCTTCTGCAGTTAAAAACCAAAACACTGAGGTTTAGGTTAAATGGCGTCTTTAGCCCTCAGTGTGCACCCTGCGCCTGGCTGGCATTGCGTACAGGGTGTTCCCCTGCTTCCCAGCGACCTTGTACAAGAAAAATGGTTATGGATTATTACTGTTCGTTATACAATATTAGGGATGAACACACACAACGCAGGAATCACAATAAATTATTAAAGAAACTAGTATCGCCATATAAGAATTTTTAGTATAAAAATGTTGTACGCAGGCCACTTTGATAGCGGCGAATTCAAACGAAGTTATGCTTTTTCAGGCTGTGATTTTATCGTTAATATAATTTCGCACTTAAGATTTCATGTGAATGACAGTACATCAGGGTATAACGTAATTTTAATGAATTAACTTTACCGAAATCAGGGTGCAGCAGACTAATTTAAATACTACCATATTCACAAATGCTATATAATTACCTGTTTATTGTTTGTAGGTCTTAAATATAATGCTGAAAGAATGCATATATATCAACTTACATACTAAAATAATGTAACAGCCTGTTCTGCCTTACAGATCTGCATTGCCTTTTTATACAATGCATGTCTAAACCATGCCTTAAACTATGAATGCTAAATTTACATAAGAGCAGACATTCCAAGATATACGGAACTGATCCTGTTATATTGATTTTTTGTCTTTTACACACACACACACACACACAAATATTATATATACATATACACACACACCACCATGTATGTCTTTTGCATAGGTATACATATTCATCTTATTTTTCTCCTCCAGTAAAGCCACTGGCAAAGTTTTTGTCCACATTTAGTAGTAAAATTTTACTCCCCCTTCTGGCAATTAGTAGTATGACTTTGATGTCTTTCAGACGTGGTACCAGGCAATCGGCCACGAAAGAGCACGCAACCCGTTTCATATAGGGTATCTATTCAGCCCCACAGGAAGAGAGACATTTCTCCAGATACAGATTCTACCCACATTTACCACTAATGTACTTTTATGTTTTCATACATTGACTACTGCGGTCATCCATAACATCCAATTACTAATTCCTTTTCAAACAAATTCCAAAGTAAAAAGTAGACCATGAACATGTAAATACCATTAGCAGAATCTAAGCAAATATCACAGTTCCTTTGGTTGGCATTTTTTCCCCACAATTCCCCCATAATCTATATGAACCATATTGAAACCACATAACTGTCACAATTCTAAAATGTCAAAATGTAAGGTTTTACAGACAGAGTTCTGTGTACTGGAAATGTTTCTACAGACAGGCTTGTAATGAACCATATACAGTTATGGGACAAGAAAGTTTCTTAGAGTACACATAGTCTACAAAAACATACAATCCTCCAGAGAGTATTAGTATGTATATGACTGGAAGTCTATTCAGGTATCATAAAACCTTAGATTAAAAAAAAAAAAAAAAGAGAGAGAGAGAGAAGGAAGCCATAGTGCATCACAGCAACATTTATTTTTATTCCTTTCCCATCTACTTGTAAAATTCGTGCTCCTGTTCATCTTTCTTGATAACAGTTTTGTAGGCCTTCTCAAAGTCCTTTGCCAGAACAATGTATCTGTTTTCACGCACTGCAAGCATCCCAGCCTGGAAGACAGGAACACAGAATGGGCGGGAAATCACAGACAGAAGATATAGGATCATATACTGGGAAGTGTCAACTTCCAGAAAATGACAAATTGCCTGTTTTCATTCTATATACAAGCAATGACTGACTCACTCATAGCCTCACCCCCAAATGAAAAAAAAAAAACACTCCTTTGCTTACCTCCTGACAAATTGAGTTGATGTCTGCTCCAGAAATTTTGTCAGGCCGGGCTACATCTGTATTTTGGTTAAAGACATCAAAACAGGAACTTGCACATTCAATTCAATTTAAACAAGTCTGTCTATGTGGTTACTGCAGTTAAAATATACTGCTGTTTCAACTGCATACTTTTCGGGTCTATTTCAATTTATATCTCTCGTTGAAATCTTCATGTAGAATCATGAAAAAAAACGCTGGCTAAATCCATAATCAGTCTTTTCAAAACGTCCATTGTCGGAAGTATTAAAGTTTTAACAATTATGTCAAATCTGCAAAAAAGTAAACCATGTCATCTTTGTTTTACCTGTATCAGGGGCTTGCAGTGTCGCCCTCACCTGACGATACCTATTTGCAATCTAAATAACCGCATTTCCAGGTATTCAAATCACATTCGCATGGTAATTAGATGAACAACGCAACCGTATCTGATCCAGATACATCCCCATCAGCATTATCGGGGGTAAAGGAGCCCAGAAATAGCGACACGAGTTCAGTTTCTCTTATTTATCCAACTGAATGTTCCAACACCACCATTTAGTCATCTTCATGTAGCCAACACTTTGGTTATCAGATATTTGGGATCAAAATAAACTGCCACCATTGCTTACTATGTACTTTTATAATGTTTCTGCAAGTGTTCCAAACTGCATTTTGCAATGTTTATACTTTGATGTCAAATTACAAACTTCACGTAAATCTGACACATTTATGAAGTACACCAAGACTGAGTTTAATGGCAAAACAAATAACTATGTTTGTGTATTTCAGTTCATAAGAAAGATACGCGGCATCGCCGACGATGCCATCGACTCCAGAGAGTTAAAATGAGAGTCAATACCTCTCATTGCTGCAATGGCACTGGTGGCAGTGAGTGATGCCACAAAATGCTACTTTGCTGGTATTGCACAAGCACAGAAAGCACTGTTCAAAACACATCAATTAATTATCACAATGACTACAGCAGTGCTGGCAACAAACCATTGTTAAAAAAATGGCCAATGTATTCATTTCAGTTAGTTATGAAGAAATGACTAATTTCTAGAATTAACTCAAGCCAATTTCAACACATACTAGACCCTTTCCCAACAGAACAACTTTTTTTTTTTTTTTTTTAGGAACCACAAACTCATATTCCCACCACAGGAACTCTGATTCCAGTTGCTGAAAGGTAGTTCCTGACCTTTTCGTGGTCCCATTCTGGAGTAGGTACTTTTCATTTGACCAGCAACTACTGGGGTGGGGACTAAAATTGTGATTAGTTGACCACAAGCACCGGTTACAACTTGCATGCAAAACAGAAGTGCAGGTAAAAGTAGTAGTAGTAGAGCAATTGGAATTATTTTAGTACTTCAGTTACATTAAATACACCAATTTTCTCATGTATACCTAGTCTTAAAAAGGCTCTTTCCCACCAAAGTTCAGTAACCTAATTCCTAATTCCGAATTTCTGGGTTCTCTTCACTAGAAGCTTTTGTAGTTCCTGGCCAATGTTTTGCATCGCTTTCCTACTGCATAACAGGAACTTATTTACCTTTAGGGTAAATAAGTATGGGAGATGCAAAAAACCTCATCAGTTAAACTTCACACATGATTTCACACAGAACCACACTACCACACCAATAACAATGGAAGATGAATAAGTTGGTTTCTTAGTTATTTGTTAGTTATTGGGGGGGGATAGATCACATTGTGCAAAAACACGGGAAAACACGAGTCCTGTTTTGGTTCAAAATGGAATGCAGCATGTTTATACAGCCCACAACATGTTTATAATTAATTACAACTTGGCAGCAGATCCATCTTCCAATAATAAAAAAATGTAATTTCATTCAGCTAATAAGCACTTGGCAAGTTTCACTACCAACACTGGCAATACAAGACAAAAATTTCAATTTTTGATTGAAAATTTCCAGTGCAGAAATATGGAGATGCAATCAAAAATTATGTATTCATTAATGAGCTTTATGTAATTGAGGGGCAGATAAACTGCAATTGAATTGTAATTGCTCAATTTTTGCTCCACTACTACTGTCTTTTACCCACACTTATGCATAGCTTCCAAGGTAGTGCCAGTACTTGTGGTTAATTAATCAGGAAAGATTAAATTGCTATAAGTCCCACCAGCAGTTTTTGGTCAAGTGAAAATTACCTACTCCAGATAGGTAATAAAAAATAGGTTCCGGAACTACCTCCGAGGAGCTACAATCAGGCTGATTTCATGTGGTGGGAACGTGACAAATTCCTGTGGTGGCAAAGGTCCCAGACAGACTAACCTGTACAACTGTCCTAACTAAATGTAAATTGTACCAGTAAACAGTCATTTTACCAAATAGTAAAAATTACTAAATGTTTCGATTTCTAGTCTTGTGTAACGTGATTAAATTCTCTAAATATTACTGCCATAAGATTACAAAATGGCCTTGCATATTCTATATGGTCCCTATCCACTCCAGGCACTGACTTTTCTGGGGAATAACAAATTTAGGGTTTGTTAGTGGTACTTTCTAGAAACAGTAAATATACAGTAAAACTGTATGGCCTCCATTAAGGATACAATCCTCAAGGTCCACTTCCTCTGAAAGGTTCATCTTGCTTGTGATGGTAGAGAACACAAGTCGCTTCTGTCGCCGGTCCGGCAGGGGAAACTCAATCTTCCTGTCCAGGCGGCCGGGCCTAAGGAGCGCTGGGTCGAGGGTGTCAGCCCGGTTAGTGGCCATGATCACCTGCATTGTACAGACACAGGTCAGATTGCTAACACCAGTCAGCAAGCTACAAGCACTTTCGGCTCAACAAAGAAACATAGAAACACACCACACCTTCACGTTAACGTTCTGATCAAAGCCGTCCATTTGGTTCAGCAGCTCCAGCAAGATCCTCTGCACCTCTCTATCAGCTGGTGGAACAAATTGGATGGGATTACATCATGGTAGAGTAATCATTAAAAAGGATATACAGTTTATATAGCTAGAGGGATATGTGGGGCTCTGTGGGTTAGAATTTTGTTCTTGTGACTGGAAGGTCGCTGGTTCAAATCCCATGCCTGGCAGAATGTCACTGTTGAGCCCCTGAGCAAGGCACGCAACTTCCATTGCTAGTTGATCCTACTTTCTCAAACACACATTTTGAATAAAGCAGCTGCTAAATAAATGTGTGTATGTTAGTTATGATGAGTTATTAAAGAACATCAAACAGTGAACTGTTTAAAAATTTAAAAAGGTGTACTTAAGTACATTATCCACTTAATCTGGTGTAGGATTTCAGTAATAAGCATTGTACATTTTGGTTAGTTTAAGTACACCATCTTTAAGATGGAGATAAACCTTGTATGTCACTTTATCATACTCTAAAATAGTTCAAGTTTTCCAGCCTGAGAGTGCTAGAACTAGAAGCTTTATTGTAATAACTGTCTAATGTTTAAGTAAAAAAGATCCTGTTAGATTGAACAATGTCAGTCAATGATTTTATTGCACAATTCCCCATACATAAGTAGTTTTGTCCCTCATTTCTCCCCTATAGTGCCCATGAAGCATAAAATTCTTTTTTGGTTAAGAGAGAGCCTGGTATTGACATTAAACATAACCTAATCAGGTAATGGGTGTGAGGGACCATAATGTAGCTGTGATCCACACAAGAAGAGACCAACATGGACATTACAAGGTGAGGTTGCACAGTCCTAAAGGCCACCTAATCAACAAAAGTAGCAGAGGGGGCAGGGCTCATACCCCCAGTCTGTGCATCAAAGCGCTTCGTGGCGATGGCATCGATCTCATCGATGAAGATGATGGCAGGGGCATTCTCCTTGGCCAGCCGGAAGACATCGCGCACCATGCGAGGCCCCTCGCCAAGGTACTTCTGCACAAACTCTGAACCTACGACTCTGATGAATGCGGCTGAAAAAAAAGCAGCGGACGCCAGTGAGAACAAGAAAAAAGGTCACATATGTAGGGCATTGCTTTTCACCTTTATCGGGGTTTATGCAGGAATCCTAGAGTTGAATTTACTACCTTTACAATATTTTTTACTACCAACAATCAAGCAGCAGCCTTTTTTTGTTGGGGGGGGGGGTAAATCTTAATACTCATCCTAAATATTAGGCAAATTAATGTTTGTTTTTATTGAGTATTTTCATTAAATATTATTTGTTTTTTTTTTTGCAGTGTCAAGTTGAGTTTCGTTTGTCCTTACCCTAACTCTAGCCCTTGGGTTATCCTAACCATAACCCCACCTAATAAAGTCAACTTCACACTTCTTAAAACAAATGACACTTGGCAACAGCCATAAACATTAATAAAATTTTATAAGTACGTTACGTGACTCAAACTCACACACACTAAGACAGACACAAAGACTAAAGTAGTGAATTATTTCATCACCAGGTAACACTGTGGATTAAAAAATACTGTCCAAAGAGTCCATGGAATGGTAATGGGTGGTAACCATTGGTATTTATCGGTTGATGCAATGAGATAAAAGTTAACATATCCTAAAATAAATCTTTAGAGAAAAGTTGAACAATTTTACCTGTATTGTTTACAAGTAATTTCTTAAAATGTGGTGCAATGCCGAATCGAATTATGTATGCAGCCTTATCCTTGCCACATGCAAAACGTTTCACTGCAGATTGTTCTATCTGCATAATACTGACAGCAGTTGTTTTAGAGCAGAAGCAGCTCAGGTGCATTCTACTAGTCAGGAAAAACTAGCTGATAAGCATGTAAAGTCTGAGTGCCACAGAGTCCAGTTACCAGTGGTGTGGTGAGCTACAGCCTTGGCCAGCATGGTCTTCCCACATCCCGGAGGACCGTACATCAACACACCCCTGGGGGGATCAATGCCAATCTGAAATACAAGAAGGTCACTTTCACTTACATTTCACACTCACATTTATCATATGCTGTGCAAAACTCTTAGGCAGCCATAGAAAATAATTTAAATGATGTTCATGTTAGTGGAAAACTATGTTATTATGCCTGTCAAAGTGTGTTAGCTTAGCCATTTCAAACTTTTTCCTAAAATCACCCAATATTTACAGCAACTATCCAACATAGCCAAGTAGTTTTGATTTGACCACTAGCACACCTCATATAGCTAATTAATATTCCATTTAGGGATGGGCTGATCCACATGTGTGTTCAGCTTGAAAGCCACAAACACGCATCTGAAATGGGAAAGATCTGATGTACGATTGATTGTACAAATTGATTTAACAAGAGATCTTTTAACAGACCCGAAAACTAAATAATTAAGCATTGGATGTAGATTGGCCATATGTGACCAAATACCTGATACGTCTAATAGGTATGGATCAGTGCTGATGTAGTCCAAGTGCATCTCTAATGTCATTGACTTTTTAATTAATTATTAAATTACATTAATTAATACTTATTAATACACAGAATGGCTGACATGCTCGTGAAAATAGGGAGGTTGGGCTCCGTCTGAGTCTGGTTCTGGTTCTTCCCAAGGTTACCTTTGATCTAAAGAGTCCTAAATAGTTAATATAATGTACTAAATATGCAAGGGCCACTAAAGCAAATCTTTAGATTATAGATAAAAGCCAGTTATCACTGTGCTTCAAAATTAGTACAGAGAGCAAATTTGAGAATCACTTTGTATTATCTAGATTTCTCAATGAACATCTCCTACAATGAAATTTTATTATGCAACACTGTAGCAAATATCTCCCCTCCCACACATTCACATCCATTGTTCTAACTTTACCGAACAAATAATACATGCATCTGTACCTGTTTGTAAAGTTCAAAGTGTGTGAGGGGAAGCTCCACTGCCTCTCTCACTTCTTGCTTCTGGATGTCCATACCTCCGATGTCTGCATACATCACATCTGGCTTCTGGTCTGTGAGAAGAGCATAAGAGCATTGGCAAGGAAGATTTCCACAATAAGACAGCTCCAGTTTACAGCAACAGCAAGAGTTATGGTGAAAGTGCTAAAGAACACAACAAAAATGAATAAGAATCCTCTACTAGATTCTGATACATGTTTCTGGAGACCTAAATGAACAAATAAATTTTTGTTTTACAGTAACTTCAAAACCATATTTTCCCACATATTCCAAATACAGCTTCATACAAATAAAATCCAATACCAGAGAACCAGAAAGCAAACCTGAGGTCAGCATCATGATGCTGCTGTCAGCCTCTGGGGGCAGGACGTCCACCAGGGCATTGCTGTGCTTGTGCAGGGCCACCGATGCATTGGGCTTCAGTAGCTCCCGGTCAATGGTGCTCAGGATCCTTACATAGTAGTTGGAGCCTGAGGCACAAGATAATGGGACAGGGAGGAGAAGTGGCTCATAAAAGCTGTGTTTACATCAAAAGCAATGTATCAGGGTGAAAAAAACTGGAAGACAACTTACGGATGTTCGACCACAAGTCTGACTATATAGATGTATCTACACTCAACTCAGAATGTGATTTCCTTTTAACAAAAATGTAGACCAAATATAATTCTGGAGTTCAAACAAGAGAAAGACCCAGGAGTTACAAAAGGTAGAAAGTGATGTGACCACTGGGATAGAGCCTACCTGTGGTGGAACCGACTATGGCTGTGTTCTGGTCCACAGCCTCTAGGAACTGCCCAATGACAAGGGGAATGCTCTGTATCCTCTTCACTTCCTCCTGGGCATGAAGAAATTCTTTCTTGAGGTTCTTTTGCTCATCTTTGATGTACTCTTCTTGCACTTCTAGGAACTCCAGTTCCTGTTGCAGCTTCTATTAAGTAGGAAAGGTGATTTGTACACAGTTTGCAAGCCATTATGAGGTAAAAGTGCCGACAGCAGTGCTAGTCCTAAATGTAAAAAGAGCTGAAAACTCGCATTTGTTCTCTATTACGCCAGGCTCACTACATTATTTTGTTTCCTTGAGTTCCGAGAGTTATTTCAGTTGATTAAAGGCTCACTACTAGTTTCTCTGGTCTTACATTCATCTATGGAAACCTTGCATCTAACCAAGTACAATGTTTTAATTATCAGAATATTCAAATATTATGCAGTGTTAGAAAAGACGTACAATTGATCTGTAAACAGTGATTAAGTGCCATATGGTTTCTAACAACCAGCCAATGGCTCCAAGATTCCATAGACAAATCATGAGTAAATATGAGAGAAAGCTTATATTTAGCCCAAATGATTTAGAAGAGGGGGCATTCTTACAGTATATAACAAAAGACAGGGTTTAACGCTTTAAGGTCCAGTAGGTTTAGGAACATGTACTGGAAATCCAAATTGTGTATTGGCAATGATATTTAACAACAGATTCCTGAAGTAAGCTAAAAAATATTTTGAAAAACTATATATAGTTAGGACCAAATGTATATGGAAGAAATTATATTTCAGTGAAAAAAGTGATTGCAGCCATGTTGTTTTCACAGTCAGTGTTCTAAAATTAACTACAACTCAGAAGAATAAACATTACAGCGAGTTTCAAATTAACAAGAATAATGTTTCAAAGATGAAGTACTGGGTAAACTCATAGCCACAAAACTTAACAGCTTTATTATACTAATGATTTAAAAGAAGTAGAATTAGTTCAGTTTGACCAACGCAGGTATTAATAAAGACAATTCTATATGGGCTATTCAGGAAAGCTTATGAGCATTTAAAATCAGCCGTTTTGAATATCTGATGTGAATTACTTTATTCACCAACCATTTCCATTTGGCATGCTTCTACTGTTATCCTTTGACATTTTGATTTTCTTTAATAACGATTTAAAAAAAAAAAAAAAGCTAAAATTTCTCACTTGTAGCAGCTGTATTTGAAGTCACTATTTCCACTTAGTGAAATGTCAATGCCAAGTTAGAATTTTTTAAATCCCTTGCAACAAATTCAAATAGCATATATTTGTTTCTTTGCATAAACAATTACATTTCTCAGTCTCAACATTCGAAATGTTGTCTTTGTTCTATTTTTTATTGAATCTATGTTCTATTCAATCAAATACGAGTTTATACGATTCGTAAATCATTGCACTCTGTTTTTATCTACATTTGACATAGAGTTCCAACTTCTATGGAAAAGGGGATTTAATTTTGCAAAGAAAAAACACCCATTCATACACACATTTATTAAGTAATTAAAATGATTGCATGACTTGCTAGCTATTTATATGAAGTACAGTCTTTCCAAGCACAGAATCATGCAGTTGTCTCTCTTTAGGTTTATTTTTGAGTGAAGATAGCCTGGTCTAGAAATGTGGTTTTGCAGTTTACAAATTTTTACCTACCAATCCCAAGGTAACAAGTTAGTTTTTAAACAGAGGCACAAAAGGGAAGATAAAGAATGATACATGTACAAATAACAGAATGGAAAGAGAGACCTAGGAGGCCCATCACCATAAGTAAAACGGAGAATGTATATGTGCCAACACAATATTCTTTCCAAAAAGGATCAGAGTTTAAAAAAAAAACAAAAAAAAAAACAAAATGCTTTTCGTCAATTACTACCACCTCTTCAGTCTTCCCTGGAAATGTTCCAAAACAACATCAGCATCTTTCAATAACATTGTTACTGTTATTTTTCTGCCATTTAGTTTACAGCTTATTAAACTTAATTTAGTTAATTATTCAGGCATCTACCATCAATATTACAAATAGCATAATGAGAGTGCAACTGTCAAACCTTATATCTGCTGTACAGATCTTCCAGGTCCTCGGGCTCAGCAGCTAAGAAGGACAAGCCGGTCTGTGGCCGTGAAATCAGCACTGCCGGAGCGTCGTCCTGAAAAACAACGTAGTATCACATAAGGCCCTCTCCCATTCTTTAGCTTAGCGGTAGCCAAGAAAAGACGCTGTTATACTGCGCACAGCGACTTTTAAAAAAAAAATTATTTCATAATTATTATGTGCCAGGTAAACATATAGATGCTAAGTCGGCAGGACACGTAACCAGTGGACGTTTCAAAAATAAAAATACTGATAATAAAAAAATATTAATGATTCACTAAATTCAAAGACTGACGGGTGAAACTTAAAGAAAACAAGCTAAAATTAATTTTACAATAAAAAAAAGAGAAATTACGTAACAGTAAGGTACAAAGAGGCCCAGTTAGCTTGACAGCGAATGAATTGGCACCTTTTCGATAAAACCGAGTGCTGTAAGATTATACATATAATTCAGATTTAGATTTAGCACGAACATTCCACGTACTTTTATACTGTTTCAGCAAATTATGAAATGCCATTAACAAAAAACAGAAAAATATATTTACCAGACTTTTTTCAAAGATCACACCGCCTTCCTCCATAGTGGTTTGTGTCGCGAGAAAGCCGTTTGCGCATGCGTTAATATGGGGCAATTCGGATATTACGAATTACATTACATAGAGATTGTAGGAAATGTAGTATTTCACGATCATTGTAGTTTTGGATAGGTACGTCATATGATGGTATGTCAGCTAAATTTATATGCGATGAAAAAGATTTCGACACTTCGTGAGGAATGATGGTGTTTTTATCGGTAATGTTCTCAGCGCATGCTGATTCGGCTAGACAAGGCGTATTCGCATGGTTTCGGTTTTATGTGACTGCGAAAGTAGCATAGAGCTTATAAGCCACGTGCTCAGCAGCTAGTTTTTTTGTCGGCAGCCTTAGCGAAGAACACTTTTAAAAGAATCGACGGGAAGCATTTAGTCATTATTGTGCAGAACGGGTAGATTCCTGCTATTGGTGTCTGATCAATAAAATATTTGTATTGGGTAATGGATTTGATTATTAAATCTCCGAAATAACACTTTATAGATCGAGAAACTGACAGGTACATTAATTCTATATTCTTTATCTTTTCCACTTATCCCGTTCAAGTGTCCAATTGACAACGCGGCTGACCAAAACCTTAAACCAGTGATCTCCAACATTTTTTACGGAAAGCTATTTTTACAAAGAATATAAATCGGTGGGCTTCCGAATTGTGACATGTTTAGAGAGTATATTGTGCTGATCTGTAGGGTCCCCCTCAGTATATTTTGCCGACCGAATGTGGAGGGGTCCTCATCAACATATTTTGTCGCAGTCGACTATGAGATCGACCGGACGATCGTTCACAAGATGGCTACTGCAGCCATTTCGGGTAGAAGCCCGGTGTCTAGACGGTTGCTCACTAACGCCGCCCCATGATAAGGAGCTGGAAATCACAAAAGAAATCTTTTTCCACTTTGTGGATTACTGGGTCTTAAGGGGCAAGCAGATATGAAAATAAGAAATGTGTTAAATAGTTTTAATACTTGATTGATATATTATGTTAGTAGACTCGTGGGTTCCTTTACTGTGACTCACAGACTGCGATTTATTATAGTTGATATCTGGCATATTTAATGAATAAAATATATGATAATATTTGTGATTAATGGAGCACTACATGTTTCAAATGACTAACTGCTTCACCCATCTGGCCTGCATGTACGAGACGGATGTTTACAGATTCAAGTGACCTTGTTGACATGTATAAAAAGCCCCTTAGTCCAAATCCTAGACATCAAGGTTGTAGAAACTAGAGTAAGGAGTGAAATACAGCTGCAGGAATTAAGGCTGCAGTGGCGTCCACACGTAAACGTTCCAGGTGAGCAGCACTCTTTAGCCGAGAGACACCCAGCTGCAGGAGGAGCCTGAGAGGAGCCCTCTGTAAGCACCCAGGCACTAAACGTTTTTAATTGAGTTCTTTTCCCTAAAACTTATTCACAAAGTGGCTGGGAACAACTTTTAGTTAGGAAAAGAGCCAACTCCTAATGTAAGACTCCACCAGTGTGCTGACGTCAGTTCTCATGCACGAGCTTGCCTGCAATAACTACGAGGATTGATTTATGAGAGGCTGCATATATATATATATTACACGAGAGGCATCAGTACTTGCGCTGAGTACTATGCACTAATGCACTAGTTTTGAAAGGGTAGTATTATTTTGGGCTCTGTTTCCCCTGTCGTTATTTGTGATGTCGCCATTCTGATTTCATATGATCATGAAGAGAAATTTAGCAGTACATTTCTTTCATTATCGAGTTTCTCTGGCACAAGGTGTATTTTTTCCAACCAGCCAGTATGATTTTTTTGTTTCATTTCCTGGGCCGAGTTTAGATATGTGAAGTGATCCTTAGTTGATGTTTCTTCTCTTCCACATATACTTTGGTAGTTTAAGTCTTTGTTGATTAACTGTTATCTTTATTCAAGTAGACTCGCCTCTTTAATGTGTATTTTTCATAAATATTATATATAACTTAAATGTAGCATGACTTACAATGTATAATTAAACCATTTCTTTTTACCCTATCTAACATTTTGATGCATCGATTTTTCTGCATACCCAGTGCAGTGCTGCAGTAGGCCTGGAGCACTTTTTTCTGCATGTATGAACCAACAGTTTTTACAAGCACAGAAACACTCTGTAGTCTCATCACAAACATGCTAGACAGTAAATAGTGAAAACATCAAGGCCACTTCCATCCGCAACCTGAACAACTGGGTCAGGAAAACTGTGGAGCCTATATTGATCTGACACAATATACCTATTCCTTGACATTTTCAAGAGGAATATAAGTGTTGACTATTATGTGAGTTGGCCAAGGGCAGGTCTGGGCTGGAATTAAAAGTTCCCCCTGGACTTCTCCCTACAGCCCTATGGTAATTTTTCTGGTTGGGGGCAGGATTTTCCCACTACAAATTGTGCCCACCAGGAAATGACCATTATGCCAGGTGGCCAGTCTAGCCTCAATTAAGGGTGTCATACTCCATCATAAAGCACAAGATCAATGGATGAATGGTAAACCAGTTCCTTCAACCTCGCAGCCTACAAAGATAGCAATATCTTGTGTTTAAAGAGCATAATGGTGTGAATATAAAAAAAAACAGTCAACGAAGAGAAGCGTGCTAGATATCATCCACCCATCCATTATCTCCCGCTTGATCCAAGGTTGGGTCGCGGGGGCAGCAGTCTCAGCAGGGAAACCCAGACTTCCCTCTCCCTAGCCACTTCATCCTGCTCCTCCGGGGGAATCTCAAAGCGTTCCCAGGCCAGTCCTTCCACTGTGTCCTGGGTCTTCCCCCGGGGCCTCCTCCCAGCGGGACATGCCCAGAACACCTCACCAGGGAGGCGTCCAGGAGGCATCCTAATCAGATGCTCGAGCCACCTCATCTGGCTCCTCTCAATGCGGAGGAGCAGCGGCTCTACTCTAAGTCCCTCCCGAATGACTGAGCTCCTCACCCAATCGCTAAGGCAGAGCCCAGCCACCCTGCAGAGGAAACTCATTTCGGCCGCTTGCACTCGCAATCTCGTTCTTTCGGTCACTACCCACAGGTTGTGACCATAGGTGAGGGTAGGAACGTAGATCGACTGGTAAAACCCTGCAGGGAGTATAGAGCTGGTCGACCGTTCCACTCCAGAGATAGGGGAATCCACACCCAAGTCCCCATACTCTGCTTCCATGTTGGAAGGCGTGTCAGTGGGATTGAGGAGGTCTTCGAAGTACTCCATCTAACGACCCAAAACGTCCTGAGTTGAGGTCATCAGCACTCCATCCCCACCATAAACAGTGTTGATGTTGCACTGCTTTCGCGCCGTCCGGAAGTCGTTCTCCATGGCCTGGCCAAATTTCTCCCACACTCGAGTTTTTGTCTCAGCAACCGCTGAAGCAGCATCCCGCTTGGCCTGCCGGTAGCTGTCAGCTGCCTCTGGAGTCCCACAGGCTAAAAAGGCCTGATAGGAATCTTTCTTCAGCTTGACTGCATCCCTCACCACCGGTGTAAACCAGCGGCTTGAGGATTGGTGCCGCAACAGGCACCGACCACCTTACGGCCACATCTTCGGTCAACCGCCTCCGCGATGGAGGCGCGGAACATGGTCCATTCGGACTGAATTTCCCCCACCTCCCGCAGGATATGGGGGAAGTTCTGCAGGAGGAAGGAGTTGAAACTCCTCCTGACAGGGGATTCCTGCCAGATGTTCCCAGCAGACCCTCACTATATGCTTGGGCCTGCCAGGCCTGGCCGGCTTCCTCCCCCACCAGCGGTGCCAACCCACAACCAGGTAGTGATCAGTTGACAGCTCCGCCCCTCTCTTCACCCGAGTGTCCAAGTGCACATATGGACACCCTTATGCCTGAATATGGTGTTCATTATGGACAATCCATGATGAGCACAGCAGTCCAATAACAAGCACCGCTCAGGTTCATATCGGGGGTGCGTTCCTCCCAATCACGCCACTCCAGGTCTCACTGTCATTGCCCATGTGAGCATTGAAATCCGCCAGTAGAACAAGAGAGTCCCCAGGAGGAGTGCTCTCCAATACTTCTTCCATGTACTCCAGATAGGATGCGTATTCTGAACTGCCGTTTGGCACATAAGTGCAAACAACAGTCAGGACCTGTCCCCTCACCCAAAGGCGAAGGGAGGCTACCCTCTCTTCCACTGCGGTAAACCCCAGTGTACAGGCTTTTGTAACAAGTCATAATTAAAACTGAATTACAAGAAGTTACAATTGTATTCCTGAAACTGCATTTTCAGATGCTTAGAGTTTTATTTCTGTTATCAACAATTGGCATTTTGACTAGTTAAAATTGATTTTCTAATATCAGTTATTGGGTTAAAAAATAGTAAGGACTGGTCCCCATGGAATGACTTTCTATATGCTTTCCCCAACCTGCTCTCCATAGGTGAGAACAAGCTGGTCACAAAGGGCCTAGAAAGCTAGGGGCCTTACTTAAGCATCCACAGATGGCTATAGCTGGGCTTGAACCAGAACCCTTCCAAACAGAGGTACTTAGCTAAGCCACATGCTAGTTACAGTTGAGTTTATGATATCAATTATATGCATTTTAACTAAAGCTGATTTCTGATATCAGAAATACAGATTATAATTAGACTTGCTAATTTCTAGCAAGAATTTTCACTAGTTAGAACTGATTTTGTGATAGGCTATAGAAATTAATTAAAACCAAAAACCAAAATGGCTTGCCATACATTAATTGCTATTTCATTGCTTTGCTGACACGTTTATACAAAGCACATTACAATTTCCCTGATTTTGGCCTTGTGCCCTATGCTGCTTATGAAAGGCTTCAGGTCCTCTGTAACCTTGATTGTGATAAGCTCTTGTAAGATGAATGTATATAATATTTTGTCTAAGAAGAGTCAATTTACAAGTTGTTTATCCAAAATGTGCAATCATTTTTTTGAGATGGGACTGGTATTACATGCTGATTTCCGTTATGAAACTGATACTTGCATTATAGAACTGAATCTAAAGACTAACGGAAATTGTGCGTCATCGTGTGTGGCAAATATGTTGGTTGACATTTTCCTGGACTACAAAGAATGTAATGACTGTTAATGAGAAATGACAAAACTGACAATGTTGTCTCCTTATCAAAGTGTTTTAGATCTATGGCTTATCTGCTTTGTGTTGGTCTACTTGCATCAAGGTGAGAATCAATTATTTGTTTTGCCTTGTCTTGATTTTTTTGTAGAAATGTCTATTTATACTAAGATTGCAAGGAACCTGATGTAAATAATTTTAAAGCAAATGAAATATTTCAAATTAACAGAGAATGGAATGGTTTTGTTATGGAAATGAGTCGATTGGAAAGAATTCAGTTGGACTGAATTGATCAATAGGTATTCAAGTTAGATTTCGTCTGTTGCTCAGGATGTTCCGCCCTGGTGTCTGTGACTGAGAATCCCAGCATTATTGTCTCACAACTGGATGGTAATGTCACTTTGAATTGCCAGTTTTTCCACACTTCTGACGAGGTGATCACGGGACCCATTCTGTATTGGTATTATGGAGCAGATGTGTTTATTTACCCTAAAGTCTCACCACAGTACCAGAACCGGGTGGTGGTTCTGAATCGTGACTTGAACTGCAGAAACAGTTCCATCATTTTGCTCAGAGTTCAGTGGGAGGACAGCAGAAAGTACCACTGCATGGTGTCCTATGAGAGAGCAGGCATGGGTGCCAGGACCCGAGGACAGGGAGTCATGCTTCAAGTTCATGGTAACTTCAATTGCCCTATGGCTTGGCTTTTTGTGTCTATTCATAATGGCAGATGGCAAAATATTTGCAGCAATAAGTACAGCAACCTTTTTTTTTTTACAGTTTTTGATATCAGAATTATTTTGAGGGGAACGTTACTTTTCTGGGCTTCTGAACAAAGCAGAACCATTAGCGGCACTTTTTACCTTTTTCCCAGTATAAACATATACAGGCTATGTGTGACAATGCAATGTTGAATCAAATAAGGCTGCTGGAAAGCAAGTAACAGTATGACAGTACAATCATATTATTAATTATAGTATAATCATATGTG
Source organism: Brienomyrus longianalis (assembly GCA_026770825.1). Taxonomy (NCBI): domain Eukaryota; kingdom Metazoa; phylum Chordata; class Actinopteri; order Osteoglossiformes; family Mormyridae; genus Brienomyrus; species Brienomyrus longianalis. The sequence goes on from JABJVP010000131.1 coordinate 22,706,924, forward strand.
CCCAATATTATAATGTGCATGGACATTGGACTTACTGTGTTTTTTCTAATATTGAAATATATTATGTAACATTAAAGATACACTGTATATAGAACAGTAACTTTGTGTATTTATTTGTATTCCAGGACCCATGACCTTTAACATTTCCGATGAGTTAGAACGCAAACTGCAGTGCAACATCAAAGTGTCTGAAAACTCCAATTTATACCTCACCGTGTTCCGTGATGGGACAGAAGTGGCCCGAAGCCAAAATGACCCCAGTGACCACCACACAGGACTATCAGCACTCATTCCATTTGAAAATGGCAGGGAATACGAATGTCAGCTCAACTTGGGCTCCACTGTTGTTCTGACCCGGTCATTCAGGTTGCAGAGTGAGTTCACTTATTTTTATTTATTTTTAGGCATGAGTGTAATGAGACTGCAGTGTAATTCAGTACTTGTGAAAGCTGTTGGCTTAAGCCCTGTAAACACTAAACTTTCACTTCTGCAGGAAGTTACCCATAACTGTACAAAATGCTAATCATTTTAGATAAATGCCACAGTTATATAACTAGTATTCTGATCTGTAAATGTATCGGCATAGTCTTTGTTGAGTGTATTCCCCATTGTTAAAGTGCCCACTTTTAATGAAGCCCACAGCTAATGGAGCTGTTTTCACCCAACTTCCTTTTTAGAACCCCATGCACAGGACCTTCCAGAACCAGTCTTCTTGTATGCCATCATTCTTCTGATTCCCCTCAGTGTCCTCCTCTTTTTTCTTGTGATTCTTCTCATCCACAAAACATGCTGTAAAGGCTCTGGATCCCCATGACCGTGTATAGAATAAGCATGAATAAAAGATGGATGGATGGATGGAGACAGGTACAGAATAAAAAATCATAAATTTAGGACAGGATGTTGTCTTCAAGTGCCATTATTACAAACTCTGTATTACTCATTATTACTACTGCAGAGTTCAGGCATGAAGGTATTGTATTTTCCAATCTAAACATTTAAAACATGAAGTGCTAGTTGGTCCCAGTCTTTCGTGTCTTCTCCCCGTTTGGTAAGCAGGTATTGCTGGCTCCTTAGTGTTTCTTTTTGTATTGTTTTTTTTCTACTTCCTGAGCTTAGTGGTTTGCGTTGTTTTAGGTTTTGCTGGGTGCCTGTGGTTGCGTTTTACCAGTCTTTGTTGTTCCCCAAGAGATCTGTTTCCTAGTTTGAGTTACATGACTTAGTTTATTCGTTTATTCGTGTCGCCTGTTGCTTGTTTTACCAGCTCTTGTGAATTGTTCTCACCTGTCCCACATTATTCTTGTTAGCCCTCTGTATTTACGTTCCTGATCCTGTTCTGTACCTGGTGGAGTCATTGTTGATGATGCTGATGATATTTTGTTTGATGGTGTTCTGGTTGACCGCGTTATTGCTGGTTTTTAATTCCCTGCCTGTTCTTTGCTTAACCAGTTTCCCTTCGTAGATTATTTGTTCTGTTAGTATTTTCATACCCCTATTTAGTTTTGACCCCTTGTGGTCTGCTTGTTTTGTAGTGTTTCCTAGTGTTATCATGTTCTGTTAATAAATCCATGTTGTTTTGTGGAGCCGCCAGCAGATCATCCATCTTTTCCTCCCTGCACTATGCCAAGCCACCCTGAAAGAAACTCCCGAGATTGTGACAATGGAAAAACATTAGTTCCCACAAAGATAAAATTACTAACGTGTGTGTGTGTGTGTGTGTTTGTGTGTGTGTGTGTGAGCGGGTATACCTATCCTTACGGGGACACAATGTCCCCATAACGTGATAAATATCTGTTTTTTTTCCCTTATGGGGACCGGTCCCCATAAGGGAAAACTCTATTTTATAAAAATCAGTGACTGATATGAAAAAACTAAAAATGCAAAAACTCTT
>JABJVP010000131.1:22711968-22724545 GCA_026770825.1 Brienomyrus longianalis
ACAAGCAGGCATGCTATAACTTGAACCTTAATCTTAATGCTAAGTAAACATATGAACTATCACAGGAGATGGCAATTACCCACATGAGAGCTGACTAACCCCAGTTAACTAACTACCTAGAGTAGAAACTTGCTAGGTTTTTATTTTTCCCAAGAAGGAGTAAAAATGTTTTAGCGAGACTTAAACCCCCTGTGCTATAATATTCGTGACAAATTGAAGGTAAGAAAAAGTCTGATCTTAGGGCACTTATCCACCGTACCAAATATGGTACTTTTGGTACAGTACTTTCACTTTTCCATTGACTTCCGGATGAGTACCAATACCAAAAATTCCAGGACCCAACGTACCAAACCAGCGGGGGTAATTTTTTGATACTTCGGTACTTTGGGGTGGGACTTGAAACGCTTTCTTTGTCGACTGGTTATGCAAATAGCCTGCTTCTGAAACAGAATACAAACACCACCTTGAAAGAGTTTCAAAATCAGAAAATAATGACAAATTAAAAAAAATAAAAAATAAAAAATGCAATTTGGTAGTAAGGACATATACAACAAAAAGTTCCGGATGGCATGACGAAAAAAAAAAGGATGAGAAAAAGTATTTTGTGAATACACTAATACAGCACGCATTGTGATTTTGTTGTAATAAATATTGGGGTATTTATGAAACAAAAAAAGGAGCTCAACAAAATTCTCAAGAACCCGTCTGGGAGTGATTTAAACCGCAAGGATGAAAATGATTATGATTTTCTTGAGGAACACATATAGCGCTCATGCAAAAGCAGTGGAGATCAAGTTTAAACTGATTTTAAACATTTTACTAGATAATCTTGAAAAGGAATAATAATTAAAACTGCAAAACTTTATAAGTTTTTTTCTTATGAGAGCAAAAATGTTTTTGTGACACCTAAACCCCCTGTGTTATAATGTTCGTATAGAATTGAAAGTAAGAAAGCCTGATCTTAATCTAGCTGACTAGCGATGTAAGAATTGAATGTGCACAACATGTTATGTTTGTATTAATATTACATGTCGTCCAGGGGAGTATTTTGCGTACATTGCTTAAATTATCCCAGATCAGATGCCTCATCTTGGACGAGTTATCCCGGATGAGTTTCACCGGCATTAAGTCGGTTTTTCAAAGGCACCTGTGTAGTAGATTAGTCTAGCTGGATCTGATCATCCAAGATGACTGCGGGCGCCCATGCTGCTTGAAAAGCCCATATATATATTGAGTCTAGAAAACACAATCAGCAAGTCTGATAGGCTGCAACAAAATGTCGAAAGAAAGGGTGCATCTTTCCACACAAGCAGAGCAGGATCTCGTATTAGAAGGAAATGAATTTCAAGAACTAATATGCACAAGGGGCAACAAGGCAAAAGTAGCCCAAATCAGAATAGACAACTGGCAAAAAGTGGCCAACAAATTAAATACCAAAGTAGTGTTTGTTGTACTTACTGAATGCAGCGTTTCATTTCCTATGTGGCAGATTAATTATTATTTAATATGTCATAATTCCAGATCAAATGTAAGCACAATGAGAACAAGGGAACAGGTTAAAGTGAAGTACAAGAATATACTTCAAGCTGGTAAATATTGGTATATAACTATTGAAAGAATTGTTGACAAAAAAAAAATCATAGTAAAATCCCGTCATATTGGATTCGCTTATGACGGATACACACAAACACACACACACACACACACACTTATATATACGTAAATATACTTTGCCTAGTTTGGCTTTGAATATAAGGTGCTAATAAATTTGAGGTACAATATTCTCCCTCGGCTAAAGCAGGATCTCTAAGAGAATTTCCTCCGGGAGCAATAAAGGATCTTCCCGATCACACAAAACCCTCTCTATATGAAATTCTCTTCTTATAATTTGCGCAACAATGTCAATTGCTCGCTCATTCATGAAGGGCGAGGCCATGATTGAACGGATTTCCATACATGGACACTCATTAAGTGTGTGAGTTAATCCTTGTTTACTAGGGTGGTCCTTAAGTATGCATCAAAAATTAAACTGCAAGATTCCTTAGGCATCACCCTCTAATATTGTCATGGGCAACAAAAAAAGTATTTCTGCAAAAGTATTTCGGCTCTTAACATCATTCACTTTCCATTCCACCAACTGCTTCCATTCATCTGAACACAGTATTTCTAAAGACAACCGAAACAAATTTGAAAATTATTAAATATTGCTGAGAATCTTGCAAGTCATCTAGTCCATAATCTGTATCAACACAGTTTTGCAGTCAGTTGTTGGAAAGTTTATGAACAGTCAGGCAATTGTTCACGATGCTGTTTAATGACATGCAACAGGTATTGTTTTTGAGTTTCTTTCTTTGTCAGTATGGCATTGTACTCCTCAATGAGTGAAACTGCCCGTTCAGCTGTGTCACTGGCAACACGTATGTTATGTACAACATTCAAGCAGTGCTGATAATCTGTGTTCATTCCATAAGGGTACATCAAGCTCCAGGAAACCAACGGGCAGTTGAAGGTGCTGAAAGAATGACAGTGTTCGTTTGTTAACAAAGTCCTCAATTTTCATGACAGTGCACTGTTTCAGGTTAACTTGGATTCGTTTTGCAGGTTCATCATCTCCTTTCTTCATTTATGTTTTTAACCATTGCTAGTTTTGATTCAGAACTGACTGAAGAAAGCCAGTTCTGAATCAGTAATTCATGGTGTGAAAATCACAGCTTGTGTGTGTTCATATATACACATGTTGCCAGTTTAGGGTAATTTCTGGGTGGGTATGGGACAGGCTCTTAAGTGCGTACATTACGATAAGTAGGATTTATAACCTGTAAAATATGCATCTTGGTTTACAAAATGTTTTATAAATCTGACCTTTAATGAATGTGTAACTTTTCATACAAAGGTCTCCTCTTCCAAGAACGTCTGAACTTTATTTACTAAATTAAGTCCCACGAACCTATGGAGGCAGATTAACACACAAACCAAGGGAACCAGACCTTTGCAAGACATACATGCATACCACAATACATGAGCCATGATTCCATCTAGCTTCTACTTTAATTTACTGGTGTATCAGCTAGCCAAAATGATGATAATTATAATCAAATTATTTATAAATTATTCACCCATCCATCTTCCATAACTGTTTATGCAAGGCAAAAAAAATATCTAAAAGGCCTCGAAGGTAAAACAATTAGCGAATCAGAGAAAAACACATTATCTATGATATCCCGAGATCAGAACCAGGGCCAATTCGGGCATTTTTTTACAATTAAATTTGCAAAACAAAAAATTTACTTTGTAAAATGGAACCTTTACTTCGCAAAATAAAAACTGCATGCGTACTTTTGGCCCACCCAGTATAAAAATCAAATCAGGTCAAGTCCCTGTTGTTCCTTGAAGTAGCAAACTTATCTCACAAGTATGGTCAAAAATTGGGTTCAGGGCAAAGTACATGGTACAATAATTTATCGCTAAGCATACGAAGTCAGTGCATGCTCATATACATTAAGCTGCACAAGTTTAAATGTAATTATCATGAAGCACACAATACTGTGTTTAAAACTGACTGACTACATATCCAAATATCTTAAAGATTAAGTTAAAACAGGATGTTCAAAATGTGTGGCTCTACGTCATTTTCTGTTTCGTTTTCGACATTTTTTCTAGACAGCTTCTCCAAAAATCCTTAAGTTCTAGATAAACATCGACGAGTTCGCCGGACAAAGCAAAGCGTTCAATAAAACGTAGAAGACGAACACAATATTTTGCTCTTCCTCCACCGCGCAGATTTCATTAGAAACACTGCACCACTTATCGGAGTAAAAAAGTTAAAGGATAACTTATAAAGCCTATGAGTACATTTCCTACCTCCCGTTAGACGAATGTCCCCCATTGCGGTGATCCTGCTCGGCCTCCAGGACAAGCCGGGCGATTGTACGAGGCGTGATACTGAAATCGTCTTTTTCAATGGAGGACATCGGCATAGTCATAAAGGCACAGGACGTTCACCATATGCCAGGGCTAGCTGGTCACTTTTATTGTGCTTAACTACCAAGCTAAAAACCCAGTGATTCGCGTAACTAAACACATCGCGGGCGGAGATGTATACACATAGTCCAGAAATAAATTCCTACAAATTTTCTCGTTAATTTCTTTATTCCTCTTTATTTTTCTCTACCCAAAAATACGCAACTTTCTCAACTTTGTTAATTTCGCTGTAGTTCCGATGTTTACTTTCACTGATAAATACAGTTACCAGTCGCCTAAACATTACTTCTATAAACCGGTTCACGACGCCATGGGCCAAAAACAGATCTTAAAACGAAGGTAGAGGTGGTGTTTTCATAATTTACATTTTAGATATTTGATTTCCAAGAAGCAATATTAAATATTAGGCAGCATTAAACAGCTTATGAAAGATATTTCATAACAGGGCGCGGTACATGGATTTTAAATTTATATAATTGGTATTATACTTTTTAAAATAAATCCCCTTTGTTCAAAACTTTTGGTACAACCCACTTCGAAAAAAGGGTGATCAAAAAAGTAACGGATACTCTTGATGGAGAGGCTCCAAAACCAATCAGAGTCAAGACTTTTTCCCCAAAAGGCGTAGTAGCAAATACCTACGCATAATGCAGCTCTTTACCTAAAGACTTTAATATAATTAAAAACATCATCATATGTGTACAACTAGATAGATTATTTAAATCGAGCAATCCATAAAAAAATTCAATGGAAAAATACATTTCAGGATAAGTATATAAATGTGATAAATTATTAAAAATATTGGATGGATGGATGGATGGATGGATGGATGGAATTTTTATTGTTTTATTTCTTTTTGGAAATGGCAATACAACGCATGTCACACACATATGAATATTAACTGAGAAATAGGTTAATAACATCTGTTATATGACATACAGCCAACATTACTCAGATATAACCAACAATACAATGCAATTCGCTATGGATAACCTAACACCAGGAAGTAAACCATAGCAATCTTCTAACAGTTTAAGATTTAAAGTCACCATTTCTTTGTGCTGATTTCCAGGGAATCTAGACTGGGGTTATGGGCTTTGCTCCACCAGCTATGCTATCTGAAGCCACAAGCTTCACCTAACCTATCCCAAAACAGATACATCACATGTTAAGGATGGTTTAATCCCTGATGTTTTAATCCAGGTACGTGGGCTTCACACGGTGCGGGCTGGAAATCACTCTTCAGATTAAGAAAGGGAGCCATGCTCCTAGCCTTTCTGCATGTCTGACATTTTGTTAGGACTTCACTTTTGATGAATTTGTAAACTATTTACTTCACTCTTGACCAGCTCATACACAATTCTAGTCAGGATTGGTCCCTGTCTTGTCCTGTCCTGTCCAACATTTCCCATTTTGGCCAGCAGGTGTCACTGGCTATCCCATTCCTTTTCCTTTCTTCTCCTAGGTTTAGTTCCTCACATAGTCCCTGTTAGTTTCCCCTGCTCCTTAGACAACTGTGTGGTAGAATAGACTGAGTTATTCCGAGTTATTCCTGTCTAGTTTTGTAGTGATGTTCTGTAGTCATTGTTCCTAGTGTCTCCTGGTGTGAGTCCTGAGTGCTTGTTAATTACCATCACTTGTTCCTTGTAACATCTAGTTCCCAGTGTTTGGTTAATTAGTAATAGCTCACACCTTTCCGTTGCTGAGACTTTGTTATCTTTGTTTATATGTGCCAGCCCCTTGCCATGTTCCTCTGTTGGATATTGAATGTGCTGAAGGTGAATGTGGTTGCTGTTAGTTCATCCCCGCTGTGTTCCCTGATTTGAGCTTGTGTGTTTCTTCTTCATTTCCTTGTGATTAGTTTAGCCTTCGCTAAGTCCTTGTTCACACCCCTGTCTGTGTTTAAACTCCTTGTGGTCCCTTTTGTACATGTTCTTCTGAGTTCAATTCATTAAAAAGTTGACCATTCTTGTAAGCTGCAAGTGGATCGTTGTCCATCATGCCCTATCGTAACAATTCTGGGCTAAATTAAACTGGCTATGTCAATATATATGACATCCTATTAAGCCTATAGGATGAATAATAATGGCACAATAAGTGCTTAAATGGTATGAATAGTTTTACATTAGGATATCAAATTGTAACTTGAACCTCTGTATTTGTGACATATGCAACTGCAACCCATTTTTTCATCTTGCTTGTCCTAAAATATGATAGCAGCTTGTTGTGAATGTATATATAACAGAGAAGTCAGAGAAGCTATTCACTTAGATACTTTCCTGCAATGAATGTGGAACTGGAAATCCAGTCTACGCTAAAAATAAAAATCACCATCATGAATGAGATACCAACTGATAGGAGGGTACACAATAGTAACACGTTTTTCATTTTTGTGTGTTTCTAAGATACAAGTAGGTCTGTATTGCAATGACAAATTCAACTGGAATGTTTTGTCATATGTATATACACTAAATTTTAAAGTATAAAAAATCTGTTCTGTATAAACTTTCACAACCTTATTCTTCATTTGCCAACTAAAGGCAATGTATAGCAGCCAACTTTAAAGTTGATTTACTTTGTATTTATGGTATTTAAAATATTATTCAGAACATCAGCATGGCCCAGAACATTATAGGCTGTCCACAACCCTCACTGGAGGACTTTCTGTAGCAGTCACTGTATCAAAAAAGCCAGCAACATCATAAAAGGCTGTTAAAATCTAGATCCCTGCCTGTTTGACCTGTTGCCCTCTGGCAGACCCTACAGGTTGATTGAGATACAAATCACTAGATTTAAAAAGTTTCTTTCCAAGAGCTATGTTTGAATTTTACTCTGTATCCCACTCTCATCCATGACTCTAATTTGTGTCTATGATAATGCAGTGTTTATACAATAATATCTTAAAGTGTAACATTTACTGTATGTTTCAGACCTCAAGCTGCTATTAATAGATTCATATGTTTTGTACCCACATGCTCACATTAAGCTGCTATATTTGATTTAATTTTGCATGAAGTTCCCCAGACTTGTCATTAATGTTATTTTGTCACCGTCAGCCCTGTCTTCCCTGTTCCCTGAATAAACCCGTTTTTTCCCTCATCCTGGCCTTCCTGCCTTCGCCGTACCCGCTGCCTGCCGGCCCGTCTACCCCGCAACCTGACAATTCTGTTCAATATGTTACTTGGCTATCAGCTTTTCCACAGTTATATGTTAGTTACATTCATTTATATGTATTATATTAATTATATATTATTTTAATTTACTGAGTGGCATATTTTAACCATTTTAAGGTTCATGTTTCATAGTTTCATAATTTCTAATTCAGGGCTCAGCCTTAGCTAATAGTGCCTCACTGTAAAACTGGATAATCCTTTCCATGAAATCTTTCATCAAAAAAGCATTTTTTACACATTACAGTTGTGTGCGCCCTGTTTTCCTGGGACGTGCTCTTGCAGGCCAGGAGTGGGGCTAAATTTCAATACAGGAATGTCACACCCCAGGCCAGTGGGGGCTGGGTCTTCCAGATCAAGCACATGACACACATGAGAACCACTGAGTGAGCTGTAGCACAAACAGAAATACGCGTAGTTTGTGAATTCCATGAGGAATTCCCCCAATTAACCACTCCAACATTGGGATCTAGATTGATACACTGCTTGATTTCTCTTTTTGAAAAAGAAATAACTTTTAGTTTTCCCAATAACAGCATTAAGGGTTTTCGTTTTTTTTTATTTATTTATTCACCCTGGAGAATTATTTGAAATCATTGTGTAACACTTAATTTGTTTCACGTGATCCAAAACCAAATTGAGAGATTTTCAATTCGAGACAAGTCTGCACACACATTCACATGTTTGTAACAATTTTGTTACTTTGTTACTGTAAATAGTCTGTATGGTTTGCAAACTCCCCCAATGCTTATCTTGTAGTTAATTTTAGGTTTATAATGGAATAAAATAGATGTCATAAGATTTCTCGTGCAAGCATGAGAGTTGGCAACCGTACAATTTCCTGCCATAAGCAGGGTTAAGAACATAGGAACATGAGAAATTTACAAATTCGGCCCATCAAGCTCATTTGGGGAGAACTTAACTAATAGCTCAGAGTTGTTCAAATCTTATCTAGCTCTGATTTAAAGGAAGCCAGGGTTTTAGCTTGCACTTCATGAACAGGAAGATTATTCCATGCTCCAACTACACGATGTGTAAAGAAGTGTTTTCTCAAAATATTCTCCCGCTAATTTCCACCTATGGCCACAAGTTCTAGTATTTAAACTAATATTGAAGTAGCCATTTGGCTGAACAGCATCCAGACCTGTAGAATATCATATACCTGGATCATGTCCCCCCTTAATCTCCTTTGCGCGAGACTGAACAGATTCAGCTCAGCTAACCTCACCTCATAAGACATTCCTCTAAGACCAGGAATCATTCTTGTAGTCCTACGTTAAACCTTTTCCAAGGCAGTAATGTCCTTTTTAAGGTATGGTGACCAAACCTGCACACAGTATTCTAGGTGAGGTCTTACCGAGGACTTATATAATCTTAGCATCACCTTCCTTGACTCCACACACCTAGAGATGTAACCCAACATCCTTCTGGCCTTTTTTATTGTTTCCCCACACAGGCGAATGTAGGACATGGAAGCATCAACATACACACCGAGGTCTTTCTCATAATCAGCTACCTTTTATTTCAGTGGAACCCATAAAATATCTGTATTTTCTGCTTTCTACTCCTAGATATACCTTACGTTTATCTACATGAAATTTCATCTGCCAAGTATCAGCCCAGTCACTAATTAAATCAAGATCCCATTGTAGTCTCTGTGCTGCTAGTTTAGTATTTGCAAATTTAACCAGTTTACTGTATGTATTAGTGTCAATATCATTAATGTAAATTAGGAACAATAATGGCCCCAAAATTGAACCCTGCGGTACCCCAATATGAACACAGGCCCACTGTGACATTGTACCTCTAATAACTACCCGCTGCTTCCTGCCTGTTAACCAGTTTTCGATCCAAGCTGCTACAGTTCTTATAATCTGCAGTTTTGAGCTTATTCAACAAGAACCATTTGTGGGCAACAACATCAAAGGCCTTCTGCAAATCTATGTAGATCACGTCGTAGGCCTTTTTGTGATCAATTTCATTTATAGCTTCCTCAAAGAACTCAAGTAGATTAGTTAAACAGGATCTACCTCTCCTAAATCCATGTTGGCTATCCCTCAGAATGTTATTTGAATCCAGGTAATCTACCATTTTCACTTGGATTATAGCTTCCATTACTCTTCCAGTTATGCAAGTTAATCTGATTGGCCTATAGTTTGTTGGATTACTTTTATTCCCTTTTTTGAATATGGGTGTTATATTACCATGCTTCCAGTCAGAAGGTACCGCACCATTAGATAAGCAACCTGAAATAGTAAAGTTAAAGGTTGGCTAATAATATCCCTCACCTCTTTTAAAACTATAGGCAAGATTTATTTATTTTGAGATTAGTTAGGCTTTGTACCACATCAGCCTCAGTTATACATATATTGGTCGTAGACGATGCTGTATTTGTATTAAATGGTGGCAAGTTACTTGTGTTCTCTACTGTGAACACCCATGTAAAATAATCATTAAACCCATTTACTATATCAATTTCATTTTCAATCATAAGACCCTTACCATCCTGCAGATTAGTAATTTCAGCTTTTGGAGCTCTTTTGGAGTTAAAATTCGTTGGTACCGCCCATTTCTATGCGGATGGGCGTGGCTAATTTGCATACGTCCTCAACATTTAGAGTCTACATTTAACATTTATATTTAACACTTAGCATTTATATTTAACATTTAGATATAAGTTAACATTTGACATATTCAACATTTATATTTAACATTTAAGTTTTACATTTAACATTTAGATATAAGTTAACATTTAGCATTTATATTTAACATTTATATTTACATTTACATTTAGACATAAGTTAATGGGTCGGCATGGTGGTGCAGTGGTTAGCACTGTTGCGACACACCTCTGCGGCCCGGGTTCAAGTCTCCGCCTGGGTTACATGTGTGCAGAGTTTGCATGTTCTCCCCCTGTCGTCGTGCTGTTTCCTCCGGGTATTCCGGTTTCCCCCCACAGTCCAAAAACATGCTGAGGCTAATTGGACTTGCTAACTTGCCCGTAGGTGTGTGTGTGAGAGTGAATGGTGTGTGAGTGTGCCCTGCGATGGGCTGGCCCCCCATCCTGGGTTGTTCCCTGCCTCTTGCCCATTGCTTCCAGGATAGGCTCTGGACCCCCTGTGACCCAGTAGGATAAGCAGTTTGGATGGATGGATATAAGTTAACATTTATATTTAACATTCACTTTTACTTTTTACATTTAACATTTATATCTAACATTTACATTTAATATTTATATATACACATACCATTTGTATTTACATATGATAAACAATTTTGAATATAATCTACATAGCAAAAAAATCTGATAATCCATAACACCATTGACTTCTAGCTAAATGTTCTGCCCGTCCTCCGGACAACCTGACAATTACATTTCAGCACAATGACACAAACGTTAAAGTTTAGTTTATTTAGCATTTACTTGTAATTTCTAGACTTAAATCTCCTACGTGTTCAATTAAATTCTAACATTCACCCAACATTCTTTATATGAATTGGGCCACATGTTCCAGAATGGTGACGCCACAATCCTTACTTGAGTTGTACGTTGTTTTCCGTATTTCATAATTTTATGCAATCGAGCCTTGTACAATGATCTGACGGATACATTTAGGACATAACCTAATGTATTTACGCTTAAGAGCATACCTTTGTGTGTATGTGTGTGTGTGGTTTAGGTTCATATTACTTTATGAGGACCAAATGTCTCCTACGATGTAATCAAATCCTGTTTTTTGACGTTGTGTGGACCATTTCCCTAGTCCCCACAAATATCTGTGAATGCAATCAAAAAAGTTAAAAGTCTCGTATTTTGTTTGGTTACTTATGGTAAAGGTTATGGGGTTAACATTGTCATGCTGTGATTAGAGTTTTCCCTATTGAAATGAAGGTATAATTACAAACCTGTGTATGTGTGTGTGCGCGTGTGTCGTAATAGAATGCACTACATAAAATTAAGTGGTATTTCATAAGCATATCGTGTTCTCCAGCTAGTATCATGTTGTTGCAACATTCGACCTCTCAGTTTTTATCTTGGCCTGCCTTCTAAAAAGGTATTACATCCACCATTCACACGGGCTAAATTTAACTTTTGAAATATGGCCTCATATGAGGGGTGTACGCGACTTTAGTTGTCCCATGTTAGTTCACTTTTGAATTATTTTTCTTCCGTTCTGTATAGTCGACAAAGACGGTAAATTGATGTAGTCAGTGTGCTGTACATAAAATAAGAACATTTAGACATTCGTTATGATTTTTCATACCGACTGAATGTAAACATTAACTTGATTTACAAAATGATTTTCAAAACGTTACCCTTTCTCTGCTGCTTGCTGCATATCTTTTACGGTAAGTTTCATTTTTATTATGTTAATTCCGATTATTTCTCATATGCATATTTAAACTAACAACTTTATTCTCTTTATGTCCCTTAGTACCAGAATGCCAGGGAGGCTGTGCTGAGGTGGACTCCATGACAGAGGCGCCAGTTGGACAAACCTTTCTTCTGGGATGTATATCTTGTAAGCGAAGGGAAGAGGTTGAAGCCACGACCACTGTGGACTGGTATTTCAGGCCTCTGGGAGAGGAAGAGTATGGCCATGTGAGTATAAACAGGTTGCTTTTTGAACCCATGTCTACTAGTAGATGTATTCTTTCAGTTCAGTTTCAGTTCAGTCCAATTCAGTTCAGTTCTTTATTGCTGTGATTACCAGCTCCCTGAGCTGGGCAAACAAAAAAAACATGTAATATGTAAGCAATGTACAAAATACCAATAAATATGTGCTTGTGCTTGTGCTGTGTACTGTATCGATAATATAATAGTAAATGCTATAAAACATTCTTCAAAAATAATCATAGGACATAGAAATCCTTTCTGTTAGCATTACTATAATGTAAAGATGCTAACCTACAACATTTTTTAAAAAATATTGTATAATTAAAATATCTTACCAAAATGTTATGCAAAGCAGCTTTCACAGGTTAAAAAATTTCTGACGCAGTTTGGTTCCTGAAGTTTCTGTCTACTATCTTAACTACTGGAACACTTTCAGCTTTTTTGATCTTGGTCAGGATAAGCAACAAAAATATTTAATTCTGTTCATATTATAAATAATTGCTTGATTGTTATTGGCTTGAAGAATTATATGCTGATGTTTATGTTAAAAAAATTTTTCAAAGTTGCTGTAAAGACTATTATAAAAATTGTCATGCACAATTAATTTTCTTAATTAATTAATTAAGAAATATGTATGTTGAAAGAGGTTTCTTGTTAGGATTTTGACTTAAGAACTTGATACTATTAAACCAGTCTTTCAGTTTATACAAATGACTCATTCCATGCTTCAGCTTGAAAGGTAAAAATCTGCTAATGGGAAGCACTACTCCCATTGTATCTATTGTATGCCTTGAAATGAGCATCATTT
>JABJVP010000131.1:22724645-22741952 GCA_026770825.1 Brienomyrus longianalis
CTTGAAAGGTAAAAATCTGCTAATGGGAAGCACTACTCCCATTGTATCTATTGTATGCCTTGAAATGAGCATCATTTACATAAATCTATTTAACTATAATGCAAGATATTTATAATAAGTAAAAGCAGACATTTATGCATTACTCTGGACATATAAGTATTTGATACACAAATAAATGTGAATGCTGATGTAATGCTTTATAAATGCAATCACTGGAACAAGGTAATCACTGGAACAAGGTAATCACTGGAACAAGGCTGCTAGCTATGCAAGTGAAGCAGTCAACACAGACTTAAAAAAAGAAATGGAAAGGAGGTGTTGCATAATCTGAATTTGAATCTGATTTGTAAACTCATTTGTTGTGTGAAGTTAGCCACATCAATATAATATACATTTCATGGCCAGCATATTAGGTACACCTGCTTGTTAATGCAAATAGCTGATTCCCTAACAGTAAGTCATGTAAATTGCAACTGAATATATACAGCACACAGACAGGATCAAGAGGCTAAGTCACTGTACTGCCATTTAGAATGGCTAATAGATGCCTGATCTTGGCAGTTTTAAACGTGTTGTAATTGCTGCTGCCAGACACGGTGATTCCAGCATCTCAGAAATGTCACCCTTATGAGAATGGTGCAAAAACAAAAACATTTAGTCAGGGATAGTTTTGTGGCTGACATCACTTTGTTACTGAGAGAAGACTGAGGAGAATGTCCAGCCTCATCAAAGCTAACAGGAAGGCAACAAACGAAACAACAACAGCTCAGTACAGCACTGGTGTGCAGAACCCTTAAAGTGGCTCTGTACCCAATACCTGGCACAAAATTGGTACACATAATATATATAATTTGAAACTGAAGACTGAAGATTAAGATTAAAACAGATATTTTAATAGGTCAGGCATGTATAGTCCGTGCAATCTGCAGCTTTGTTTGCCTGTAAAATAACCTAGAGAACAGTTTAAAGAGCACTTTCAATATGCGCGCACCCAATATGATCTGGACTGTATAATTCCTTTTATCAACATATAAAACCTTGATCAGTAGTCATAATAAAAACATGAAATTAAAAATAATTCAAAAAGGAAAGTGTTCATAAACATGATCGTTATCTGTCTGTTGTGTTTTTAAAAACTTCATGTTGCAGTGTTATCTCTGATGTGTAGCAGTTTGGCAATAAAAGAGGCAAATACTATCGATGTCAATGTTTTATTTATCCATCACTGAACTAAGCCATTGTTCCACATGCATTGTTTTATTAACTTGTGCACGGGCTTTGATGTCCTTCTGTTTTCAGATATTGCATTATGATTTTCCTACCGCCACGATCACCAGTGACCACTTTAAGTATCGCCTTGAATGGTTTGCCCCTGTGAAGACAAGTGATACTCTGGTTGCCAGTGTATACCTCCACAATGTCACCTTCAATGACACTGGTACTTATCGCTGCACCTTTGACCGCATTCTCCACCTCCCAGTGGGTGACGAATCCTTCAGAATTATGAAATACATAGAACTTACTGTGTTGCCAGAAGGTAAGACTTTCCTTTCTGTCTGCCTACATTTTTACTCTTTTTCTCTCTCAATCTTTCATTCACTTGTATTTCCATCTTGTTGCTGTAGCACTGTCAGCGAAAGATGATATTTGCATTGCAATTTTAACTGTCGTTAGAATGTAATTAACATTATTCAAAGTCTTTTTTTTCTGCCTGTAGCTAAGAGGGAGAAGACTGCAGTGATAGGAGAGATCATGATGTACCTGCTGATTGTCAGCCTGCAGATTTGGCTGATTGTAGTCATAATCTACTGCTACAAAAAGGTTTCTGCTGAAAGAGAAGCTTATGAGGCTCGGAAGGCCTTGAAAAAGCAGTAAGCCCATCAACCTAAACTTCCGTCATACTCTTTCCCCTGCTGTGTGGTACCTCCGCTACCATGTTTCTTTCAACATGCCAAGGTTATTACTGTTAATGAATACTAAAAATGTTTTTAATTTCTATTTCTGAGTTTAAAAGCCTGCTTATAGGCTACCAGCTACCAGATGTCCCTCCTCAAAATAATTGGTGGTAAACATAGCCTATGATAAGCATCTCAAATAGACAAAATTACATATGCCCTCAATAGATTCAAACATGTGTCAGGTCAAGAGATTAGATGAGACATGGGAGATACCATTGCAAATGGCAAAAGTTTAGAGATGCACAACATATCGGTTAAAAAAATCTGTTTCAGTCCCATGTATGTCTTAGCCAATATTTAAACTTTATCAATATTCAAAGTTTTTCATCACCAGCATCCATAAGAATTAATATACACCTATCTGTAAAGAACAAAGCACAAAATATCTATCAGTAACCCCATACCGAGCTATACTGCCCGCCACTGCTAGAGTAAACAGTCTCCTCCTTGAATAGATGGTTTTGCTGTAGGACAGGGGTATTCAAAAGGCACCCGGAGCAAAATATGATGCAATCTAGACCAAGCAATCGATCACCAACCACCCCCTATGCGAAATCTGCCAGGAGCTTTTAAAACTAAACTAAACCTAACATTAAAGCTACATTACGAAGCTCAGTAAAAATAACTGATCAAAAATGAATAAAACTGAACCTAAAAGAAACGAAGAAGAAAAAAACAAAGTTGAAATAAGTATTTCAATAACAGCCAAAAAATGGGACTAAAATGACTTTGGAGCATACAGTGTAGTACTGTGATCTGGGAAGGAGCCAGAAGTATTCTGGCTACTTATATAAGTTGGAATATGAATATCCCAGTACTGTCAGAGTGATTTGAAAGTGTAATTTTGGCCTAGTACTACACAGCTATGCTACTTAAGTCACTTTTGTATTGTATAAGATATGAGATATATAATAATAATTGATACTTTATTGATCCCCTTGGGGAAATTGTCTTTTACGTCTCCCTCAACTTGCTCTTTGTAGAGTTAGCTGTCCGTGAAGGGCTGCCACCCATAGCGGCGCCCAGGGAGCTGGGGGTTAAGGGCCTTGCTCAAGGACCCGCAGACATGCTGCGGCTGGGTTTGAACCGGTGACCTGCTGATTACAGGCACACAAGCTTCAAGACTGTCGTGAGTTTTCAGGTTCTCCTTGTGCTGTTGCCAATTTCTCTGGATGCTCTAGTTTTTTTCCCAATGTTCAAACATGTTACTGCCTTCTGTCGTCTCTGTGAGATACTTGACTATGTAAAATATCATAATATTATGATTTTATGTAAATTAATAGTTAAGTCTGAAAGAAGCCTACAAAACATAGTCAAACATTCAGTATGGCTTCAGACTCTGTATACTAAGAGTATAGATGATGGCAAGTCCCCAAGTTTTCAGGTATAGTGCCCTCCACAATTATTGGCAATCCTTGTAAATATGTGTAAAAAAGGGTTAGAAAAAATCTACCTTTCAGTGAAGTAGCTTCATCTCACACTGAAAAAATAAGAAAAATCCAACCTTTCTTTAAAATTAAATTATTCAAAGAAAAACAAATCCTTCCTCAAGAAATAATTATTTTCAATAAAAACACATGTGCCACGATTATTGGCAGCGCTGCTTTTAATACTTTGTACAACCTTCCTTTGCCAGTATAACAGCACTGAGTCTCCTATAACATTTTATAAGGCTGGAGAATATAGAGCAGGGCATCTAAGACTATTTCTCTTTACAGAATCTCTCCAGATCATCCAGGGTCCTAGGCCCTCTCTTGTGCTCTCTTGTCTTCAGCTCATCCCACAGGTTTTCAGTGGGGTTCAGGTCAGGGGACTGAGATGGCCATGGCAGAAGCTTGATTCTGAGATCAGCTAACTATTTTTGTGTTGATTTGGAAATGTGCTTAGGATCATTGTCCTGCTGGAAGATCCAGTATTGGCCCAACTGGATGGCCCAGTTTTAGTTTCCTGGCACAGGTAGCAAAATTTTGATTTAAAATATCCTGACATTTCCTTAATGCCATGTATCATAACAAGGTTTCCAGGGCCTTTGGAGGAAAAACAGTCTCACATCTCAGAACCTCCACCATATTTTAGTTGAGATACGGATCTTTTTACCTGAGCCATCTTTCTTTTTACACCAAACCTACCCTGAATGTTTATTACCAAAAAGCTCCATTTTTGTTTCATCAGACTATTGAATTTTGGTTCCAGTCAAAGTTGTAATAGTCTTTCACAAACTCTAGGTGTTTACATTTGTGGTTAGCTGACATAAAAAGCTTTTTTTCTGGCAAACCATCCAAATAATCCATTAGAATGAAAGTGGTGTCTGATGGGTTTTTTCGGAGATGAGGTAACCCCAAGATTTTACTTGGTCTTGTAAATCACCACCAGTGATCCTTGGGGATTTTTTACCTCTCTTACAATCTTCATCACTGTATGTGGGTGGAAAATAAACTTGGGTCCTCTTCCAGGCAGGTTTGTAACAATTCCAGTTGTTGTATTTTTTTTTTTTGCCCTAACAGTAGAAATGGGCATTTTTGGGCGAGTAGCTATTTTTCATACCCATTCCCTGACTTATGAATGTCAACACACTTCTCCCTCATTTAGTTCGTATGCTCTCTTACCTTTGCCATGTTGATGGATGACTAAGGGAATTTGGCCTCTGTGTCACCTAACGTGTGTATCCCAGTTAATCAGGAAGTCATGGATGACACCTTGAAGGTTTCTTTTCACTCCAAGATGTACAATTTACAGGGGAAACATGCTTCAGTTACATTGTGTTCACTGTAATTTCCAGGGCTGCCAATAATCGTGGCACATGTGTTTTTGTTAAAAATAATTATTTCTTAATGAATGATTTGGTTTTTCTTTGAATAAATTTATTTCAAAGAAAGGTTGGATTTTTCATGTTTTTTTCAGTGTGAGATGAAGCTACTTCACTGAAAGGTAGATTTTTTCTAACCCTTTTTACAAATCTTTACAAGGGGTGCCAATAATTGTGGAGGGAGCTGTAAAATCAGTCAGTCTTTTAATAACCGGAACTTTCCAGTTGTTAATAAAGGATATGCTTTTTGATGCAAGTTTCTACCCACAGTTTAGAAAGTCTAGTCTATTATAGCATATATCCCCTTTTTAGAGAACTGGTAAGGGATGAGAAACATCTGACATTTTCTTTCAGCAGCTTTCGATAAAAGTGAATCTCCACTTTAATACCTCAGTTAGCTGGACTTTTACATAATTAGATTTGCAATGTAGAAACCAAGGTGGAGAGTTCTTCGCTGAAAAATGGATCTTATTCAGCTGTAATATCAGAAACACTGGCCCCAAGGCACTAAACTGGAGACTGGCCTTACGGTCACATCAGAAATAGCTGAGTATTCATAACAGGCAAACAGTCAATCCGGTCCTCAGTCAGGACATCTATAAATGCACAAATGCTAAAGTTATCTGCAGTTTTGGCAGGACAGTCTGCACAGTACACAGAGTATACTCCATATTATTTTCAGAGGAGGGGCATGTGGGGATCGTGGGCATCCAAAGAAGAAACATTAAGGCTGTCACAGACGTTTTTGACTAAATGATATGAAATACCACAAAACACAATTAAATGCTTACCACTGAATCAAGTAACAGCATAATGAATGTGTGTTCCCCCTGTGTTGGACTGATGTATGTGTGCATTTCCCCTATTGGTGGACTTGTGTACTTGAGTATCCCATGTGGTGGATCTATACCCTGTAGGCGATGTTCCTCTACACTGTACCCTCTACTGTCATGGCTCCCCACAACTATATGCTTTATCCTTTGGACGATGGATGAATGGATGTTATATAGTATATAATCATAATGAAACGATAAGGAGCAATAAAAGGATCATAAAAGGAGCAAAGATAATGTTAATATTTAATTATTTTCCATACAGACAAGCAGACCTCAAGGACAACTGTGATGGGATTAATTTGGAGTAGCTTTTTGCTGGTAAGCAGAGTATTGGGCAAAACATTTTTTTGTTACTTATGATATTGATATCACAATATTCTGTAGAGGTTTTTATTTACTTTTTGGCAGATTTTTTAAATTCAGTAAGTTTTTATAATCAGTATTATTGACAGCTTTTGATGTTCGATAAATATGTTTTATGTTTTCTGTATGCTAAATTCAAAGGCTAAGTCTAAGTTTGGTATCAAACTTACAAAGCTTAAAATTTTGTGACAGAGACTCAGTATCCATTTTCAAGAATCATGTCAGTCCACTAAATGTCTAATGCCTCTTCAAGGATCAAGATTATAAAGTGAGCTTGATGTTGAATTCCATTTAGTGGATCTTACTATACACTCCGCGGGAGTTTTGCAGTTTTATACTGCAGTTTTTTCATTTATGAAACAGTGGTTTTATTTTATTGTGGTGGCTCACCACCAAATTGTGGTGGCCCTGTTGACTCACACCTCCAGAGTTGGGTGCTGGAATCCTGCCTTTGCTCTGTGTGTGCATGGAGTTTGCATGTTCTCCTTATCTTGTTTTAGTCTCCCCTATTTTGTGTATGAAAACGACATTAAGTGGATCTGAAGTACCCTAACAATCATATCAACCACATTAAACTCTTGACCTCTGTGCTCTCCTCAGGTTGTGACATGATCAATATTCAGCTCTTCTGAAAGAATATCCTGGAATCACAGTTACCGTGGAAACAAAGAATAAACCAGTGTGCAGTTAAATTAGTTTAATATAATGCATATACATAGACATTCATTAGAATGTATATACTTTTACATGCAGTCTTAATCTTCTTTAATGGTATATGAACAGAGTATAGGACAATACTGAATGATCAAAACTATTCAATATGTAAGAATTACAAAATCCTTGTGTAGTACACCACTTAGTTGTATACTGTACAGGAGACCAGATATTTCAAATGAATGAAAATATTTTAGGTACAATTAATAAAGATAGAAAAATAAGTTTCCGTCAAAAATTTTTTTTTAGAAAAGTCTAATATATATCTATTACAAATCATGAATGAACAATTTCCCTAAATAGAAAAGAACATGAAATAACTGTTATCCAAAATATAAATGTTTTGAGTGTCACTGGAATATAATCTTGTGTCTTTCATTTTAAAGTGGACCCAAAAAACATTTGGACCCATAAGCCATGCTTAAAACTGTGATCATAAAATGTCACAAAACTGCATTTATGTTAACAATAGATACTTTAAGCACATGTTCCACGCAAAGATATTTTGTTGTAAAATTATAAAACAATAGGCATGCTGTTCAAAATTAAGACAAAAAAGTTGTTAGATACTTTATTCTGATTGTCAGGTTCATGTTCATAGATTATGTGGTGATGAACTACATCTGTGGGAAGAGTATCTGTGTGTCCTCAAAGAAAACAAGTGCTTATGCCCACTACAGATTATCTTGGAGCAGTACCTTGAAAGGAATTATGAACATAGTTAGGAGGAGTGAAATTAGTTCTGAGAAGACTCTGTATGACACATCAACAAAAAGCTTCCAACAAAAAGTTATATTGTTAAAGAACCTAAAGATGAAGGACTTGTGAATCTGGACAGACAGAATAGTGGCAGACTAAGGAAGACCATCAACAGATTGGACAGGTTAATTATGGGTATAATCAAGAAAAACAGATGAGAAACACTAATAATATACATTTTTTTGTAAAATGGTTTGCTTAAAAAGTATCAGTCTTCAACATAAATCTAATTTTGTTTGACATTTTGTAAGGCAACTCAAAAAAATTTTTAAGTGTCCAAATACTTTTGGGGCCACTGTATAAAAAAAGTTTACTTATGAATTTTTTGTACTAGTATTAGTCCATATTGAATATAAATGCTGAAGCATGACAGTTCAGTGTTTCACCATTTATGTCATGTTATTAAAGTTAATGGGAAACAATTTTTTTGTTGACTTACATATAGTACTTAATATTTTTTTAAAAAAACATAAAACATAAAGAAGGCGGGATTATATGTCCCATCAAATCATCAAACTTAGATTTATCATCAGGGCTCTGCAAGTATGTTCATCTAAAATGAATCTAAAGAAAGTTGTCACGTCCGACCATTCGATCCCTCCGTGTGCCACGCCCCCATCGTTAACCCCCATGTGGAATCGCCCTGGAGGTGCGCGATAATTTCCGGCAGCTGCTGCGGAGGATGACGGAGCTGAAGACTCGACAGGTGACCAGTAGTGCTGAGCAACCTCCCGCTTGTTCTTTCTGAGCCCCAGAGGATTCCATCACAAACCGAAAGCCGGAAGAAAAAGAAGCGAAAAAATCAGAGACCTGAAGATGTGCCGATGATCTTCCTGGGGGGCATCTCCATCTCCGCTGCTTCTTCCCCAGCTAGATATCGGAAGGAAATAAAAGCATGCTCCTCATCCTTCGGTGACTCCCGGTCCCTTTGTTCCTCCGGTATATGTTCCCCCGGTGTCTCCGTTCTTGGTGAGCCTGTCTGTGTTCCCTGTTCTTTATCAGGTTTCCTGGTCCCCATAAGGGAAAACTCTATTTTATAAATATCAGTGACTGCAATGAAAAAGTTAAAAATGCAAAAACTCTCGCATTTTGCTTGGTTACTTATGGTTATGGTTAGAGCTGGGTAGAGGTTAAGGTTGTCATAGTTAGCGTTAGCATTTTTCCCATAGAAGTGAATGAGTGGGCCCCATAAGGATAGGTATACCCTCTGTGTCAGAATTGGCAAATGAACTTTAGCCCTTTCCTGCATGAATTTTATGAATTGTTATATGAATTGTTAATGACCTTCACCTGTTCCCTGTAACTCCCAGTTGCTTGTGTGTATTGGAAATAGCCTACTCCTCATCATCTGTGTATAAATTTGCCTATCCATGCCCTGTTCCACTGTTGGTCACTGTAGAATTTGTAGATGTTGAATGTGTTTCTTGTACGTGCATCTTCTTAGCAATTCCTCTGCCTTACCTTGCATGTAGTTCTAACTAAGAATGGGCAGCGCCTCATAAGGCACAGGAGGTGTCCCTCTCAATATATCTGGAAAAGTGTTGCTGTTTCTATACATTGAACAGTGACATCTGAAGGACTGAAGACCATTAGTAGGCAGACTGGATGAAGAGCACCAAGACCATCTCATTGAATATGATTTGTGGAAACTAATGTATGTGTCATGCCCCGCTCGTGCGATCCTCCTGTGTGCCACGCTCCCTCATCTACCCCATGTGGATTCTCCGTGTTCACCAGCTGTTTCTTGTTGTTGTCATTAGTCCAGTGTATTTAAGTCCGCATTTAAGTATGTTTCCCCAGTCCGGTCATTAACGTTGTGTGTGTTTTGGAGTGTGTTACCCCGAAAATAAATCCCTTTTGTTCGTATCCATGGCTTCCTTCGCCTGCTTCCATGTGCCAGACGTGACAATATGTTAGTATGAATTTCAAGGCTAACCAAAAGTAAGCTAACCAATCTCTTTACATGAGCATATTAAATTGATACTTTACAAATATACCACATATATTGTACTTTTCTGACACTATGTGGGAAGTATATGAAATAAGGGTATTACATTAGCCACTTAGCATTAGCAAACTGGATTTATGCAGCTGAATGGGTCTAACTATGTCAGTTGCTAATTGGAGCTTTTGAGAAACATACTCCAGGACAGTGACACAGTGACACCTAAAAACAGCTTGTTTTTTCCCCCAGGCAGTTTGACTGGTTAGTTTGATCCTGCTTTGTCTAAAATTGGATCTCCCCCCCTGGAATCATAACTGTAACAAAACTCCATACTGCATATTCAATATTGTAACCATAATCCATTATTGCATTTGCCAGCCCATATAATTTATGTCCATTTGCATCGTAATTGTATATATACTGCTCCACAGTGTCATCCAGTGAGCACAGGGCCCACTAGAGGACATCAGGCCCTCCGGCCACCCTGAAGTCTCTGAAGTTTCTGATTGTTTGGTTAGAGACATTCACACCATTGGCCTGCTGGAGGTAATTTCGTAGGGCTCTGGCAGTGCTCGTCCTGTTCCTCCTTGCACGAGCAGACACTGGTCCTGCTGATGGGTTAAGGACCTTCTATGGCCCTGTCCAACTCTAATAGAGTAACTGTCTGTCTCCTGGAATCTCCTCCATGCCCTTGAGACTGTGCTGGGAGACACAGCAAACCTTCTGACAATGACACGTGTTGATGTGCCATCCTGGAGGAGTTGGACTACCTGTGCAACCTCTGTAGGGTCCAGGTATCACCTGATGTTACTGTACCATGAGTGACACTGAAGATAGCCAAATGCAAAACTAGTGCAAAAACTGTCAGAAAAGATGAGGAGGGAAAAATGTCAGTGGCCTCCACCTGTTAAACCTTTCCTGTTTTGGGGGTCGTCTCATTGTTGCCCCTTTAGTGCAGCTGTTGTTAATTTCATTAACTCCAAAGCAGCTGAAACTGATTAACAACCCCCTCTGCTACTTAACTGACCACATCAATATCCCAGAAGTTTAATTGACTTGATGCTATACTCTGATTAAATAGTGTTCCTTTCATTTTTTAAGCAGTGTATATTTTTTTAAGTATTTTTCATTGTCAACTGCATCATTTTTCTGTCTGTCTTTGTCCACATCTCAGCATGGCATGTTAAAATTGTCAGACTGTTTGAATTTAAGATGATATATTTCTGTTTTATTTATTGCTGTGTTTCTTGCACTATGACCACCAGGTTTGTAATTTTTTCTTAACATATGACCTATGGATTATACAGATGAAGACAGTAAAAAGTTACTTTGACTAAATGTTACTAAATTAAAATGGTGTTATCATATGTGCATATTACGATCTTGTATTACAGTTGTGGATGATAGTGGACACATGTGATTCAGCACTCGCTTGACTCGATACTCTTCATGAACCAGTTGGGTGGGACTTCACACAAGAAGTTGCAAATGTCATCAGTCGCTTCATCAAATCCAGATAATGCAGCCACTGATATAGGACTTTGTACATTTGTGAACCTGTTGTGTATTTTTCTTTTTGCGTATTTCCAAAAAGAGACCAGTACACAATCAGAGGCATGATGTTGGGAGATTATTGCTATAACTGGTAACGGCCTTGGATCAGCGAACACCCTTCCACCAGGTTGATGCCAAGTTCCCTCTTACAGAATAAACTGTACTAATATGTCAGTGATATCAATTAGCTAGCCAAATTCGTAGTTAGTGGGCAAGCTAGTTAAATTATTTTCATCCATTACCCTGTTTGATCATGGATTATTTGAGGGACAGCCATTTAGTTTTCTGTACATATACGCATTTCTGTATTTATGGCCAATTCCATGCAAAGGTCAACCTTATGGAAAAATTGCAACAGAATGATTTTTAAAATGTTCACATGACTTTATGTCACATTTTGTTAGTTTTTTATAATTACTTTCAATAGTTTCATATAAAGATTCACCATGCAGGCTTGTAGTTTCGATAGTATGTGAAGGACTGGTCACATTAATGTGTAAAAATGCGTGAAGCATTTTTCTTTCAAGAATCACAATCACAGAGACAGCAGGATTCTGTCCCCTGCTATATTTTGCAAAATGGAATTACTATAACCAAAATTATAATATTAATATTTTAATACTAATTATTATGAAATAAGACACCTTAAAAAGCTACATTTCCTATACCACAAATACAGTTATAAAACTGAAGAAGCAGGCATCATTCATTAAGGAGGTTTTCAAATGGGT
This sequence comes from Brienomyrus longianalis, assembly GCA_026770825.1. Lineage (NCBI taxonomy): Eukaryota > Metazoa > Chordata > Actinopteri > Osteoglossiformes > Mormyridae > Brienomyrus > Brienomyrus longianalis. The sequence continues at coordinate 22,736,312 of JABJVP010000131.1, forward strand.
GTATATCATGCTCATTTGGCCTATATTCTACCAAGACTGAATATATGTCCTATATACCATGCTACAATTTAATGCATAGTAAAGGTTCAAGTAAAACAAGACTTGCTAATAGCCATGTTGATTTCATATGGAATGTTACTTTTAAAAACTGACTACTCTGTAGTTCAAAAGTTCATAAAAAACATCTTGCACAAGAAACACAAAATCAAATAATGAAAAATTTAGCATTTTAATGAAATACCATTTATATCTTCTTTGCCATAACATACCATTACATGTATCAAGTACATTAACATCTTCTATATTGTATATTTTTACCTACACCAACTGGCTCTGTGCTATAACCCTGTTGTTAAAAACCTGTCAAATTGCAGACTTATTCTGTTAATCTCAACAAACATTACTTGTGCTTAAATGTCTACTTTTTCATCAGCTCATCCATTAGATATGGCTGGAGTTCCTGTAGGATTGAGAGTAAATCATCTTTTCCTTTGTTCCCACATGATTTTAAGGGGCCGTCGTACAGTGCCCTCATCTTCCTATGGTCATTGGGCAAGGCGGAAATATCACTGTAAGTGACTGAGTTGAGAATGCCTTTATCCTGGAGACGGTCCAAGATGGAATTCACATTGTTAACTCTTTCGATGAGGGCGGTTCGGTGCACATCCAAAAAGTGCTTTTCTGGGGGTGAGAAATAGGGTTTACTAAAATTAATTTAACAGTAGTCTACAGGAAATAATTGAAGCCACATTCAGATAAAGCAATATACAATAAGTAATGTAGGATGATCTGTGATTGTTCATGTGAATAAGAAATGCAATACTAAAATATAACATTTTATTAACATAACTTGTGTAGCATTTCATGTATGTGTATGGATTTCTGAACATCATGAAACAAATCATAGAGTTGAACAGCTTAAAGACAGATATGACAATGTGTCCACAGACTGTGCATGTGTAATACTTGCATAAGCTTTGTGTTGCACAATACAATACAGCAATATAATGTAAACTTTCAGTTCATGCTACTAATAACACTAACATTTACACCATATCTATTGGTTAGGGATATTTGTTTGTTTACAGAATTGTTCTAAATGAAGTGGGAAAACAGCTTCAGCAGGCCTATACGAGTTCATTCTTAAACGAGCATGTTAAAATTCCATTTTCTTATGAACTCATTACAGCAACATATAATTTTTTTCTCATTTAAAAAATAAGTTTGTCAACAGACTAACATTATACACAACTTCTCTGGGGCAGTTAATCAGTTGTGGAGTAATGTAATAGACAATACAAAACAATTGAAGAAATGAATGAACATCTTATTATACTAAATAAGTATCTATTATGGGTTACATGTAATAAAGCTGAAAGATGTAAGATCATTTTATCGAGTTTTGTGTTATTTGATATTAAAACTGAACGGTAGAGCCTATTTGGGGAAAATGGTTGAGAAATTATTAAATCGGAGCTAATGATGACATCATTTTGATACAGCTAATAAGGTATTGTCAATTGTCACAAAATTCAAACACTACATTTCACCATAACATTTCATTTGTCTAAAGATTCTTATGTTCAGCTACCACCATGCATTCATTTTCTGAATGTGATTCTATGTATTTCAATTAGGTTCACAATCTAGATTAAAGAGTAGGCCTACATGTTCCACGCTTTGCTGGTTTACAAAATCACTGAGGATAAAACCTGATTTTCTTTTCTTGAATTAATTAGATTTCTCCTTTAAAGGGTTACGGCCTTATGAGGGGAGAATACACATAAAGTGCATGACCTTTTAAGCCCTTTTTCGACTTAAGCGCCTGATGGGAGAATAGATCCCAGGTCTTTGGTAGTCTTAGTAAAGAAAAAGCCTTATAATTTCTTTTGAAATTTCAGAGAAATTAACACTGATATTAACATATGATATTTCATTTTTTGTTAAAACCTACAAATAAATGTGTAGTATGTGTTTAAACAATCCCGAGTCTGTCCACAATTAAATATGATGCCCAAAGAATACTAGTAATTAAGAGATATTTTCTCTTAATTTACTTCTCACTTACTCCTTTGGATTTTCTTTTTAAAGAAAGTGCTTGTGTTTTAAGCACTTATCCTGCATTCTAAAAAATTACCATTCACCATGGAAATTGCAGATGGACCATAAGTAGGCCGACTCTCACCAGTCTGTCCAGAAGCCAATGAAACTAGAAAAAAAAACACAATAGAGAATTAACCATAAACATCGGCACACTATTTCATTTGGGTTGCCCCCATGTATTAATGCATGTAACTGCAGTGTCATAGCTAAAAGTTCTTCTGTTTACCACTCCAAGAAGCGTCTCATTATTGTGCCGCTTTTGCTATTTCTGAATTTTTCATATTATTGATGTTATGTGACTGACACAATAAACTGATGACATATATATATGTTATTATATATTTATATGATATTACACAGTTCGCGATTTTTTATACGCAACCGGCTGTGAAAGTAGTTTGCTAGTTTTTGTGCACGACTCGCCGTGAGTCTGACCAATCAACGCTGGAACCATTGTAGTTTGAACTACGGCGATCCCAACTAACGTGGTTCAAACTACTGTGGTACGGTTTGGTTAGTTTGAACTACCATAGTATGGTGCATTGTTAATGATAACTTCCGTTGTTGTTTGGGAAACACACCCCAATATAGGTTTTCTATCCTATCTGGCTGCTGATGAGGCACACCAGTTCTCAGGTAAATACAGGAACAGGTGTGAGTCATCAAAAACCACATAGAATAGAAAACCTACTGGAAATAGCTCTCCAGGAGCAGAGTTGGTGACCCCTGCTGTAAAATGTTCCCATTAAAAACTACATTGCTTTCAAGTAGTATCAGTGCAGCTTGGAATAGGCTCCAGGCTGACCATGACCCTAACCAGAGAAAGTGGTTAAAAGACAGATGAATAATATATCTGGCATATGAGAATAAATTATAATAATCAAGTTGAAATCCATACTCATATACGTATGTATTTATATTATGATCACAAAGTCTTGAAGTACCTTTTTACAGGCATACAGGCCTAAGTATACTGTATATACCACCAAGCACAGGTCAGTCTGTGAGTGAAAATGACAAATCTTGTCCTTGCATATAAAGAACAGTTTAATATTTTCCTATTATTCCCCATTACATAATAATAATAATAATAATTATATATGTAAAATACTTATCACAATAAACATTGGGGCTATTTCTTAATTGAACATAAAACGTCCATATGCGAATACGATTCAAATTCTGTTTCACTGCTTCTGGTTATTATTCACTATTAATCATATTTATTAACCAAAATAATGCTAAACGTACGTGATGTTTTAGATAAAGAATATTACAGTTAGTTCATATTATAGTATTCATACTTTTGAAAAAAAAAATCTTACCGTTTTTCAAACTCTCCTGCAAATCGTCGGCTTCCTGTGTAAAATTCGCAGATCGTAAGATATTAACTGTGGCCTGTCCCGCGTGATTCTCTGTGAAAGTGCTCACGAGTTTGTCAATCAGGTCCAATCTATCCATATTTTGCACTATACCCTTACCTATTCTAGGCTCTCCCTGTCGATCGACGAGTTTACTTTTGAATTTCTTAAACTGTTCTTCGGTCAAATCCTCGAAGGTTTCAATCAAACAATCTTTTACCGTTTCCGGCATTTTGTCTCAAATCACTGGGAAAATGTTTCTTTAAAATTAAAAATTATTTAAAATAAAACAAGTAGGGTATGTTGTATACTATTTAGAGACCCAGACCTGTAAGAATGAGAACAGACCGTACACAGGAAGCGAAACTTGGAGGGTAGGCAATATGTGTTCTTCCTGCATTCTTGAGAACTGTTTGCGTTTATTGTTGTAAGTACAGTATGGCCGCACTGGGGTATTGAACTAAACCGTAGGTACCAAAGTACAACGCTTTTATCACATGCAATTATTTAAGATAACCCAGTAGATATCATAAGGCACCGCCCTTAAACTACACATATGTGCAAGTAATAATTTTATAAGCATTAATATTACGAACATTTTAAGTCTGCGCTTGAGAAAGCTAGAAAACGATCAAGATCCATACATCCACCTGTAGAAACATCTAACCGCCCATTCCTTGTGCGTGTTTGCGTGCATGTGTGTGTGCTTTTCTTTTTATATCCTGGTGGGGACCACAACTTGACTCCACGCCAAACGGGAGGGGACCATTTGTGACGTGGGGACTGGCTCCCTGGTCTCCAGGGACTCAACTATTGAAAAAAAGAAAACAGAATTTTAATATGTCTGGTAAAGTTTCTCTGAAAATGGTAACATGTCCCCATTTGGCTGCCCGGATAAAGAAGTGTGTGTATAGGTGGTATGCGTAGCTATGCGCCCCCTCTGGTAAAAGTGGAACAACTGAGTGTAAATTTGCCTTAAATTTACTGTTGGCAACTTGTGTACCGTAAAACCCGTTTATATGATATAGCCCAAAACTTTGCCAAATGCAATCTTATACAATTTCATTAAAAGCGAAGCATTTCTGCAAGCAAATAACTCAAATGAAAATGACAATGTCGGGCCACAAAAAATGAAAGTATATAATAATTTTCATTTAAACCAAGCTACTAAATATATTGTGAGAAAGTCTGTCTGGATTGTAGGTATACCCACCTACCACACCTCTTAATTAAAGTAATTTCCTAGTTTCTTACTGTCGCTGATTTTTCTTTTAGACAACGGAATACTATTTATGTCAGAGACAACAGATTCAATAGGTACTTTTACACCACTGGATATTTTTTTTTCTGGAACCAGGGCCTTTTGTTGTGTTCATACCGCCTGATTGTAGTTCCTCGGAGTTGTCCCAGAACGTTTTTTATTACTTAGTCCACATTAGGTACTTTTCATTCGAAGAAGAACTTATGGGGAGGTGCTTACAGAGTTGGCTTGCTGATTATCTCACCACAAGCACCGGGGCTTACATGGAAGTTGCGCGAAAGCGCAAAAGAGATGTAACAGCAAAAAACTGAGCAGATAATTTTTGTACTCCAATTACATTTAATTAACCAATTAACACATTTTTGCTTGCATCCCCATATTTCTGTATCGGAAAATTAGATTGCTAACCGCCGGTAAACCTGTTCCCAGAAAATTTGGTTCCTCTTGTTTTCCTCCATGGCGCGATTATTTGAATCATGACGTCACCCATTACTTTATAGTTCGACGGTTTCACTGTCATTTTAATATATCTTTCTACGAACGTGTTGAGTTAAACCATTTATGCAAAAACATATTTTTCGATATTTGTGCATTTTACAAAGATAGGTTAAATGATTTAAATCGCTTGCTATAAGATGATTGCTGGGATAATACAGAAAACGATAGTATTGCTTGTAGGACTTCATTATCATGTGTAACAATCGATGTGATATTGTTTATTCTAATTATATTTTAATTATAGGCAACTTATTCCTTACATTTATCAGCTACTGCTAATAACGATGTAGTTGAACACGGCATTCAAACATACCCAGCTAGCATTGGTTCGTTGGGCCGAGGTCGGCTGTTGGTCGTTATGTCGATGGTCAAAAGCGGACGTCGACACAACGTCTGGCCAACATAATGGTCTACATAA
>JABJVP010000131.1:22749578-22772243 GCA_026770825.1 Brienomyrus longianalis
CACCTCCAGGGATGTGGGTTCCGTGTGCGTGGAGGTTGTGTCTCTCAGTGTGAGTGTGGGTTCTGACTGTGGTTTGGCATGTATGTTATAGTTTAACAAAACACTTATGAACATTTTTAAATATTATAGGTTTAATTTACTTAGTTATTACGTAGACCGGTAACAAGTGCAAATGAACATCCAAGCACCAGCTACATAACACATTGCAGAAACTACGTTTGACTTATGTGGCAATAACGATTTAGCTTCCAACCCGACTCAAGCTTTGAAATTATGGGTGGGCTAAAGCTGCGTTGGATAGTGGGCACATTCTCTCACGCGTGAGCATTTTTTTCTGCTGATGCAGTCAGGTTACATGGGAACCAGCTTCTATGTGAACTTTTGACAGACTGTCGAGCTTTGAAAAATCACTTTTCAGTCCACCATAGGAATAGGATATTTTTGAAATAGTCGCCGATAGGTATTGAAATTCGCTAAATACCAATTTGCTTCGTATTTGCATGGAGGGGCATAACTTATGAGTGGGTGGATCAGGCCTGTCTCAAGCGAAAGCTGCAGAGTTACCAACTTTGGTTAGCTTGCTCAGTAGCTGGTACGAGATTTTCAATTAAAGTCTGCACACGCAGTTACATGTATGTAACATTTTTATTACTTTGTAAATAATCTGTAGGGTATGCAAAGTACCCGAACGCTGCGGATGTGGCTAATTTTGGGTTTATAATGGCATAATAACATTTTGGCGTAAGATTTATTGCTTGAGCATGAGTATCATACCTGATGCGTGAGAGCTGGCAGCATAGGCGTCGTGAGGCTTAGTTAGGGTGCCCCCCCCAAAAAATGTTCCCATATCCCTCCCTAAAAATGTAGTAATTATCATACTATTTTTAAATTACACATCCATACATTTTATACTATGATATATATAATAAATCACTGAGGGCAGGTACGCACTTCACAAACAGAAGCAAGACTACGAATTGAAATGAAAAAATAATATTGTAAGTCTATCATTATTTAGTTAAAATTGTGTGCTGGCTGTTTTCAAAATTAAGTGTTTCGTTCACGATACCTGACCTGCTGAATTGCATTTCATACGTGCATATAACTCAAAACGTCTTTAGTTCATCTCCCGATCATCAGCCGGCCGGCCGGCGGATAGTCCATCAACATCTAATCAACACGCAAGCAGAATTATAAGCATGTAACACTAACCATTATTATTATTAATGACTGTAACAACTGTTCGCCTGACAAACATATTCGCTGTTTTCATGTAATCTAAAATTTTCAAGCGCCATTATGGCACGTTAACTGTCCAGCGAACCAAGTTTTTTTCAGAATTCTTGACAAGTGTGTCTGCCATGCTTATGCCGACTTTTGAGGAATATACGCTACTCCTTATAGCTTATTCCTCCAAGTGCCGACTGAACAGGAATGAATGTTTATTTACAAATCAAATGATGTTGACCAAAAAAACATGAATTATCTTGTGTTCAGTCTGTCTGCAATGAAATAAAAGTTAAGGGACATTAGTGAATTGCTGCTTTATTTTTTCATTCACATTTTCCACCCTGTCCCAACTTTTTCTGATTTGGGGTTGTAAGAGCAGAATTTTTTTTGCTGTGTAGCAGAAGGTCTGGGTGGTGTCAAACAGAAGTATTTGAACAGAAGTTTTTTCAGGTGCATGTTCCATTTTCCAGCTTATCCAGGACAGGGCTGCAGTGAGTCTGGGGCCTTATCATGCTTATCAAGTCACAAGGCAGGAAAACAGGTTACAGCAGATGCCAGTACTGTTCAAAACTAATTATGCAATTCTATCTACAGAAACTGGAGGGTTGAACAAGGTATTATTTTTTCAGGTCATATTTTTAGTTTATATAATGGGCAAACAAATTTTAATTTGTAACTCATATCGAAAGTTGAGAAACTTCTGGATATGTAGCACAGTGTAATATGTCATATATCGAGGGAGTGCAAAGATTGTTATTACTTGTTTGGTGGTGGAACCATTTTCTACGTATATTTTTTATCTGGTTATTCACCATGAACCACCTGTAAAGCAGGCTGTAATGGGAAGAGGGCACGCAAAGATTTTAGAAATTATAATTCAGTTTCGTTTTAGATTTGCAAATTTGTATTGTAACAACATTGTATTTCCAGCAAGTAGACTGATGACTAAAAAAGTCCATGGACACCCATGCCTATCTCACGTGATATCTCCAGTGTTGTGCAATGTAATGATATGTGTGCAACAAGCTTGCATTCCCTGTGTGACAGTCTGGCATTCCAGCCAATGTCTACCCTGCATTGCGCAATCACTGGAAGCTTAACTGGCGAAAACGTGCCTTAAATGAAAATGGATGGCCAAAGACCCACTAGTAAAAATTCAAAGAATTTTCATTTGCTTTTGATGAAGTCTTGTTATTGTTCTTAATGCATTGTAACCACTGTCAATGTAGTGTCTGTTAATGTTGTTGCTGGGCAACAGAGTACATTAAACACAACACGCCCCTCCTCACCTCCACTAGTGTCCCCTCCATCTTCCTCCTCGCCCCCTCCGCCTTCCTCACTGAGGGTCCCTGCTGCCCCTGCAGCTTCTGCCAGCCCAGGTTCCCTCCGGCTCCCCGTTTCCCCCTGCCCTTCGCCTCCTTGCCACCTTCCTTTGTGCCCTCTCTGTTTGCTCCTTGTCCCTTTGTGCCTTTGTTCCCTTCTGGTCCCTTTGTGCCCCCTGGTGTTTGTCTATCATTGTTCCCCTCTTTGGATTCTGTATTGGTGCCCCGTCTGCATTCCCTGTGGTTTGTCGTTTTCTTGTCTGGTGTCTTTGTGCCTGTTTTGTGTGTCCGGTCTTGTTCCCTGTATTCGGTTGACGTTCTTAGTCTTGTTTTCCCCAGGTCCTTTGCTTCCCTGGGGTTCTGAGGGGTTCTGTCATGACCCGCTCATCCGATCCTCCTGTGTGCCACGCCCCCCTCATTAACTCCATGTGGATTCCCCGTGTTTACCAGCTGTTTCGAATTGTCTTCATTAGTTCTGTGTATTTAACTCCACGTTAGAGTATGTTTCCCTAGTTCGGTCATTGTAGTGTTGTGTATTGTTATGGTGAACTCTGTTCCATATGCCTCTGTCTCCCCAGTAAATCCTTTTTTGTCTCAGCCCTCTTGTCCTTCGCCTGCTTCCCCGGTCCCTGCGCTTCATGACAATGCCTCCATACATAGGGTGTGATAGTCTGCCATATACTTTACTCGAGCAGTAAAAGTAATGCATTTAATGATTTAACTAATTAAATTTGGTTATTGTTCTATCTTGTTTATTGCACAGACTGGAGAACCAGTAATTTAATTTCACTGCTGGTGCACCATTATATTCAAGCATGCAACAAATTTGATTCTTGAATGATAACACCATTGTGTGCTATATAGTTGTAGTTTTATAGCATGTATATAATTAAGATACAGTATACATTTCATGTTACACTCATTATATTCTTAAACTACAGCTTAGTTATTCTTTTCCTATATTCATTTTAATTTAACATCAATATTACATGGTTGTACCCGCTATGGAAACATCTATGACAATGCTCTGGATCATCGCAATAAACAATACTGTCAGGCCAAAAAAATTCTCACAGACTTGGTAAAAGACAAATACTCGTTCACACAGACTACTACACAGATTAATTTGCCTTGTGGAAGCAGAACGTGACTATGATTAGACTTGGTTTGTGAGAATGGGGTTCTTCTTCAAGCTTCTGTGTTTTTAGGACAAGCTTACTCCTTGGAATGCATGTATATCAAAAGGTCAGCCACACGATTGCTGTAGCCGTACTCATTGTCATACCTACAGGGAATTGTAGAGAGACAGTTAGTTCTTAACCAATGCTTTTACAAAGATACAATGACACACTTGTGACTACAGTAAATGAGCACAAAATCTAAAGTATACTGACGGGAAATTAGGAGAAAACTAGAATAAAGATTTTTTTAAATTGTCTGGGTGAAAGTAAAAATAAACATTATGCATCAAAGAGCTGAAGATGACAATAAAGATACTTTTGACTTGACAATGTGGAAATGTGTGGAAAGACAAGTTTGGCTGTGAGCTTACCAAGAAATGAGTTTGACAAAGTTGTCATTGAGGGAGATACCCGCGCCAGCATCAAAGATTGAAGAATGGGTATCTCCAATAAAATCAGAAGAAACAACCTAGGAAAAGGCATTCACAATGTTAGAGCTAAACTCTGCTCTCATTATTTCAAACAAGAACATTCCTAAAAGTACAACTGAGACCCAGCTGCACACTTGCACCAAAAGCATGAACAAGAAAATATATATTTATATATAATAAAATATAATATCGAAGCACAGCTAGAAGAAATATTACATAAAAGAATCAAATTCTTAATTAGACAACTTAAGTACGAATATTTTGAATATAGTAACAAAATAAGCAGATATCTGGGAAATCAATTACAGTTTTAAAAAGAGAACGCAAGAATTATGTCAATACTTGATTCAGCAGGTATTTTACCTGCTCATTACCATATTTACTTATGAAGCAGCAACTACCTTTTTCCTTCTTCCTTACTATCTTTAATACTACATAATACTACAACACTAAAGTTTAGTCGAAACAATTTGCTATTAAATAAATTATTGAATGTAAATACAAAATAGAAAACTAAAAATATAGCTTCTCAGACAGCCGTTTTTTTTAACTCTGGTGTAACAAGATAGATCACATGCTGCCTCAAGATGGACAAATGTGCGAGGGCGAGTTTATCTTCCGTTAATTTCTTGCATAAAGTGACGAGTGGATGAGTGATAGTAAATGACAGGTCGTGCTCAGCAATGAAGGAGCACAAGCAAATTTTTAAATTAGCCACGCAATCGGTCATTGAGGGTGGAATATCTGCCGTGGCTGTTGCCCCCGACAAACGTAAGGTGTGTTGCATTGCTCAGACTGCTGTTTTATGACTAGGGTCTAATTCGTGCCATGACAGCACTTTTTCCCCGCTAGTTCCATATAGCAGCTTCGTTGCGCACAAAGTGCAGAAGCATGCTCCTGGTTGCCAGAGCTTTTGGCACCAGCTTGGCACCAGGCTTATTGGCTAGTAGGCCTATTGTTGGTGTGGTTGAGAGTGAAAGCTGTACTCTGAGCTGCGCCTCTCAGATCTAGGGGGTATTGTAGTAGATTAGTCTAGCTGGATCCAATCATCCGAGATAACTGTGCATTATTATTATTTAATACAGTAAAATCCAGTTATAACTAACTTCAAGGGACCTAGCAAAATAGTCCGTTATATCCAAAGTCCATTATGTCCAGAGTTAATCCTGACTACGTATCTGTGCTGGATATCACCGTTATAGCCGAACAAAACTACAGCTATATTATTGTATTTTTTTTTTACAGCTGGGGACCAAATTGTTTGTCCGTTATAAGCGAAATTCCGTTATATGCCAGTTTTACTGCATGTCATAATTCCAGATCAAACATATCACAATAAGAACATGAGAACAGGGTAAAGTGAAGTACAGGAATATACTGCAAACTGGTAAATATTGGTATATAACTATTCAGAGAATTGTTGGCATAGAAACACATCGAACAAGAGTTTCAAAAAACCAACAGATCCAGAATCATGCCAAATCGTCAACAATTACATCCGGCTATACGATTAATCCACGTACGAAAAATACCCCCCTAGTGTCAGATGACTGGGCGAACCTGATTTTGATTTATTTATTTTTTTGCGGCCGCGTTTGTACGCCGGAGATCCGGCGTGGCGCTTAAACGCTATCAGCCCTGCATAAATGTTCACAGACATTAAGGGAGACGTTTCATATGCAGCCTCAATAGTCTACACATGTTCACTGCATAATAACTCCCAATGGTTGTATCATTGTATTATTGTTTATTTATTTGGTTATTGTCATTGTTGATTTATTATTAACCTATATCTTCTTTTGTTCTACCTTCCTCTATTTCCCTGGTAGAGGGGAGACAAAGAACAATAGCTCATGAGACAGATATATACACGTCTAAACCCTTTGCTAATTTATTTTATATGCGACTTTACCCTTATTTATACATATAATGAGATGTATGTAAGGTATATGCATTTTATTCTATTTGAATAATCTTACTATTGTTAATATTGTTAATATTTCATTTATCTTTTTTTGTTGTCATTTTTGTTTGTCCTGTTCCTGTAACTGTATTGTTGTATGTTTGATGTTCTTGCTTGCAGTTTAATATAAACAAAAACAAGAAAGTAGTTTACAGGAATGACATACTGCCTCCAGCAACTACATCTGCACAATTCACGTTGCATATTTCTGCAGATGAAACAAATCACTGCATCAGATTTTCCAGAGGGAGCATCACTGACTATTTTCTTTGCACATACAGAATGGGGATTTAATTTAGCATTATGCAGTCTTGGCTGAGATGATTTCTTTGGTTGTGTGAGTATGTCGGGATGACATCTGGACAGGTGTCATGGAAGATCTCTTGCTTCCAGTACATTTTATTCTGGTGTAGGTCAGCATACAATCTGTGTTGCTCAACTTAAGATACTTTTATGTATTAATAAAGCCAAAGTGCGTCCACAAGTCCAATGGAATTCTGTAGGCGGTAGTCATATCTCCGCTATGGCAAAAACGCAGCAAACAGCAAGGTAACAGGCCTAGTAAGCTACAAAAGAATCTGAACAAGATTTAATAGCTTTTAGTAGTTACTGCCATTTATAGATTTTATGTAGATACTGCATCTATATTAACTGACCTGTAGCAATAGGTAAGAATACACACATAAAAATAAATACTGATACACTAGTTCAAAGTAGTGATAATTTTTTTTTTTTTACTAAATTGTATTATTAGTATAATTCTATTGCATAATGTCAAAATAGTTACAATTATTATGCCATTATGGTTTAGCTATTTCTTGCTTTTTTGTGTATTGTATGCCATGTCCAAAACTACTTCTTGTCTCACCGAGTCCTCTGTGTATCCCAGCACTCCCTTCATGGGGCCATGGGCAGCCTTCTTGACTGCCTCCTTAATCTCTCCATAGCTGGCAGGACGAGAGAGGCGGCAGGTGAGGTCCACCACAGACACATCGGCCACCGGTACCCTGAAGGCCATTCCTGTCAGCTTGCTGCAGGAGCGGGACAGAACAAGTGATGTCAGCACATGCGCTATCTTTCAGACAGTCAGGATCATGTGATTACAGGTCCTGGCTCACCCATTGAGTTCCGGAATAACCTTTCCAACAGCTTTAGCAGCCCCAGTGGATGCTGGGATAATGTTCTGGTGTGCACCACGCCCATCGCGCCATGCCTTGGCAGAGGGTCCGTCCACGGTCTTCTGGGTGGCTGTGTAAGCGTGGACTGTGGTCTGATAGAGGAATAGGTGAATACGGATTTAAAACTGTCAAGATCTGAGAAATCATGTAAAAGTAATCTCGGATAAACTAAAAATGAGGGAGGGACCACAGGCCTGACCATAAGTGCCTCCTCAATGCCGAAGTTGTCATGGATGACCTTGGCCAGGGGAGCCAAGCAGTTGGTGGTACAAGAGGCATTGCTGTAAAATTAATGTGATTGAATAAAACATTACAATATAATAAACAATACAATAAAATGATGGCAAAGCCATACTTTCCCTGTTATCAAAGACTTTTTAGGGTTTGAAAACTAGATAGCTTCTTGTGTAATTTTCTATGCTATTTTTCTAAGCCTATTCATGTCATTGATGTAGATACAATATGGAATGAGTGTAGCGAAAAAAAATTAATGAATTTAATGTTTTTTATACAAATCAAGATTTGGGTCCCTCCTGTGATGTCATTCAACGAAAGTGCTTGTAAGATGAATAGAGGTCCAAGTATAATTAAATGGTGATTTATATTCCATTTCAAAAATAAAAATGTTTATAATATATTTAAAAATTATATTTTTATGTGTTCTACTTCCATAGTATTTGTTTTAATTGTTGTAAGAAACATGTATAGTGCTTGGCTGACATCTAGCGTCGAAAAGAAGAAGTGCGGGAATGCAAGTCGCTGCTGGATGACGTCTTCAGGAGAAGACACGGTTCGAAAAGAGGAATAGCATTATTGTCTGTTCCTGCATATTTATTCTACTGTATGCATTCTCCAGCTTTCCGAGTCGATCTATGAAGGCATTGCTGGTATGTTTATGTTGTGATGTTATGAGAAACAGAAAGGAATAATTATATTGTACTGCGTTAACGAAGTTAAGTAAGCTCATTCGGATCATTGTCTTATGTAAATCGAGCTCGGTAATGTCATACTGAAGGCTATTATTTGTATTTTCCAGTTTTACTCTTCTTTCACGACAATTATACGATATAAAGACATACGGCGTCTGCGTATTTTGTGGGGAAGAGTTATCTTACTGTCGACCCTGGCAAGGCGCAAGGGAAAGGCAGTATAGTATGATTTGGAGCCGAATTAAATACTAGATCATGGAGTTCCACTTCAAATCACAATACTAGCTCAAAAAATGCAATGCAAATTTTATGTAATTTGGAAAGGTAATGTATCACTGACAAATGTGAGTGGAATATTTGTATGTATCTGAGCTCAGTCAAATGGCGTTTTTCCACTGCCACCAAGAACCAAGCCATACCCGAGCCATAACCACGCTGGCATGGTCCTGTTTCTATAGCAAGGCTGTTAGCATGACCAACCCGAGGTGGTTATGTCACCACCATCTGACTGGTCGAAAATGCGCAGAGATATTGTGTCTGCCCGTCTGACCCCGCCCTTCACGTCTCCTCCCTGTTTGGTCAGCAGGCGGTCTTTCAGCCCCAGTGTTCTATTCACGTGCCTTAGCCTGCCACCTGACTCAGCAGGTTGAGGGCGTGCTACTGAGAATGTTAACCCTTTGGCTATGAATTCAAGACCAGCCTTCTCTATTTGTTTGTATTTTTTGTTCCTCATTGTTTCTTTTCTATTAGTTTTCTTGTCCCTAGTTTGTGGTTTGTGTTCTGTTTTGGTTTTTGCTTTGTGCCTTTTGTGATTGTGTATTACTTGTCTTTGTTAATCCAAGTATTAAATTCTGTTTCCTAGTTTCCCTGTTAGTGTCTTAGTTCCATGATTAAGTTTATTAGATCCAACTATTTCCCTGTGCCTCATGATCGCTGCACATTGTCCTGTGCCATCTCTGATTGGTTAACTGCTTCATTGGTTGCTCCTGCTCCTTCGTTACCCAGTTCAGTTTTGTATATTTAAGTGCCTGCCTTGGTCCTGTTTCTTAGTCTGTTATTATGTGTTTGGGTTTCTGGTCTACTGCTGTGGTTTGTTCCCTATGGTTTTCCTTGGGTTCTTAGACTTGCTTTATTTCACGGTTTTAGTTAATTCAATCTTTTTCCCTGTTTTCTGACCCCTTGTGGTCCTTTTGGTTTTGTAGTTTTACCCTGTGTGTTAGTTCCTTCAGCCAACCAATTTCTGTCTTGAGCCACAAATGGGTCGTCAGCTTTTTCCCTCCTGTGCCATGTTGCATGGGTTATCTGAAGGAAAGTGTATGTTCTGTATCGTATTAATTATTCATAATACTGCACATTGAGAAGCATTCGTGAGAACTCCAGAATTTCCAACCTCCTACTCCAAATACTATGGAAGGGCCCAACGTAATGGATTTTTACCCCAAGTTTACACAAGTGAATAGTAATTCTACTACCTTTTGACACTTTTTTGACCTTTTGATTCTCATAGACGTGCTAGCTGAACTTGGCACGTGCTAAAAAATAATTGCACATAGTTAACCATATGTCTTTATTTTGCATCATTGCTGCTTTCCAAACTTGGGAAGGCCTTTTAACCAGCTGACTTTTCTGCGGTTAAAAACCGACGTGTGCTGGAACTGTGCTCTATCTAGTCTGTGTGTGGTATAGGTCAGTCCCTATACAGTATATCAGTGGAAGAGTGCTAAGAATTAATATGAAGTTCGCTGACATTCACATACCTCTGCATATTTACTAGAGAGTTGAATGTTAAGGTGATGCGCAGTATCTAATAAGTAAATTGAACATCAGGAAAAACAAACGCTCACCTAACGATGGTCATACTAGAGGGGTCATACTTGTCCTCATTGACTCCCATGACAAACATTGGGGCATCAGGGGAAGGGGCAGATACAACAACCCGCTTAGCACCACCCTGCAGGTGAGTCTGTGGAGACAGGCCATGGTAAAATCAGTTAAATCAAGTCTACGATATTCACTGCAATTGACCTGCAGTTTTATTGCTAAATCTGAGCATTTACTGAGCATTTTCTCTCTTCTGGAGTGCTGCCAGTCTCAGAGACAACAGTAAGCATTATTATGGCACTATTATCTCAATCTGATCTGAATCAAAGCTAATCACACTGAAATATATTAATAATAATATTAATAATATGAGAATGTAATTGTGAGCACTCACAGAGGCCTTATCGATGCTGAGGAAGACTCCAGTGGACTCTACAACATACAGTGCACCCGCATCTCCCCAGGGGATCTCAGCTGGCTTCATGCTGGAATATGATCACACAGGAGTGGGTGATGGCTGACAAAATTCTTCCCTTCTAAACAAGGGCAGGGTGAGGGAGCAGAGAAAGGGCTGCTAGCAGCGCCGCGTACCCTGCAGTGATGCCACCAGGACCTCCCTCACTTACCACTGAAAGACGGAGATGACATTGCTGTCGACAACCAGCTTTCCATCTTCTGCGCGCACATCGCCGTGGTAACGTCCATGTGTGGAATCGTATTTGAACATGTAGACCTAATGAAATGAATAAAAATAAGTATAACTTGACAGTGATGCGTATTTACATTCATGCATACATGAGGTCGGATTGAAAATGCCATATTAGCTGCTGGTTTTATGATGCAGCACCCTTATTATAAACTGAGGTCTAACATAAAATGCTACACTATGTGGCACTGGACTGAACAAGGACACTGTGTGCTGTGGCTAGACTGTCACTCACCATGTACTGCAGGTCAATGAAGGGGTCATTAATAGCAGTGACTTTGATTCCCTTCTGGAGACAAGCCCTGAGCACCAGACGGCCAATGCGGCCAAATCTAATAGAGAGATAGGTATTGATAGTGGAATGGGAATTGGCACAGACAACCCAATTCAATATTATGTTGCTGCTACTTTGTTGGGTCAATAGGTATTGCAATTTTTTAATAGTTTTTGCTGAATAGAATTTCAGGTTTACATCTATAGTAAGGACAACGGTACATGTATTCCATATGTGCCTTTTGGTTACTGCATTTTTGGTTGGAAACACACAATGACACAAAAGAATACATTTTTTGAATGGGCTAAACCTACAGTGCCTTGCAAAAGTATTCACCCCCCCCTTGGCATTCTCTCTATTTTGTTCCCTTATAACCTAGAATTGAAATGGATTTTCAATTTGAAGTGATGGACCTACTAATGAAGTTAAAAGGAAAAAAAACTTGTTTTAAATAATTCTAAAAAATATAAAAATGAAATGTGGTGCGTTTTCATCCCCTTTGCTTTGAAGTCCCAAACACTGCCTGTAAAAGCCACTTAATTAGATAAATGAGATCCACCTGTGAGCAATCAAAGTGTCAAAAGATCTCAGAATATATACACCTGGGGCTTGTACTACGAAGCGGGGTTACTGGTTTATCAGGGTAATTTGTTGGATTTAAGGTATCACAGTTGAAATGGACTACATATTCGTTCACTTACATTTTGCCCAGACTACCTTAAATCCGACTTGAGTCAACACCAGTGCAACGCCACTAAGTAAGAGCTACCACCAAGCAGGTGACAGCATAAAGACCAAGGAACTCTCCACTCAGGTCAGAGACAAAGTTGTAGAGCAGTACCGATCAGGCTTGCGTTATAAGAAATATCCCAAACCCTGAACATTCCAAGGAGCACAATTAAATCCTTTATTAGAAAATAGAAAGATTATGGCACTACAGCAAACCTGCCAAGAGAGGGTCATCCACCAAAATTCACAGACCGGGAAAGGAGGGCATTAATCAGAGCAGCAACCAAGAGGTTAAAGATAATCCTGAAAGAGCTGGGCAGCTCTACTGCAGAGATGGGAGTAACTGTCTATAGGATCACTATAAGCCCCACAGTGTACAAAGCTGGGCTTAATGGAAGAGTGGCCAAGACAAAGCCATTGCTTACCAAAAAGAAATAAGGAGGACCTTTGAAATTTGCCAAAAGGTGTATTGGAGACTCCCCAAACATGTGGAAGAAGGTCTTGTGGTCAGATGAGACTAAAATCTAACTTTTTGACCATCAAGGACAACGCCACGTCGGAGGCAAACGTAACACCTCTCACCATGGTAACACCATCCCCACAGTGAAGCATGGTGGGGGAAGATTTTCATCGACAGGGACTGGGAAACTGGTCAGAATTGAAGGAAAGATGAATGGTGGCAAATATGGAGGGATTCTTGAGAGAAACCTTGTGAGTGCAGCGTTCTGACTCACTAGCCTCAGACCTCGAAGTTCTTAAGTTCTTTTAAATAAAAGGTTCCTAACTCTTACACTGTAACAAATACAAAGCTATGAAAATATACAGACCCCAAAATATAACTCAAAATTCTATTAGAAATATTAATAAAATATTCAATTCAAATAGTCAAATGTGCATATTTGATTACAGCACAAAAATGGCTCTAAAAAACGTGTTTGAGTCTTCCAGAGATTTGACACCTTCCAGTAGTACAATGACCTTAAACACTGCTAAAGCAACACTCCAGTGGTTTAACGAATGGCACAGTCAAAGACTAGACCTCAATCCAATTGAGAATGTCTGATATGATTTAAAGACTGCTGTACCCAAGCAGTGGCCATCCAACTAGAAGGAGCTGGAGCGATTTTGCAATGAAGAATGGGCAAAAATACCAGTGTCTAGATGTGCCAAGCTTGTGGAGATGTACCCGAAGAGACTTGTCACTGTACAAAATATTGACTTTGGAAGGAGGTGAATAGTTATGCACACTCAGGTTTTCTTTTTTGTCTTACTTCTTGTTTGTTTCACAATAAAAAATAATTTGCATTTGCAAAGTGGTAATTGTGTTTTGCAAATTAAACAATGCAAACCGCCCAAAATTCCTTTTAAATTCCAGGTTGTAATGGAACAAGATGGAAAGAATGCCAAGGGGGTGAATACTTTTGCAAGGCACTGTAAATTTACCAGTAGATGTTTAACATACAAATATGCTAATTGTGGCTGTGAATTGGTTATGCTTGTGCTCAAAAGAGAGCTCAAAAACCTTCCATATCACTTAAGTTAGTAATTTGGAAACATTTTGGTTTTTGAACATTGAAGAGGGTAATTGATAAGACAAAGAGTCTGTAGGCTCTGTTATTCCGACCTCGGATATGTTGTTGGAAGCACATGCAACATGCTTGTATTTAATAACTGATTTGATGTTCTGTTTTATACCAACTGCCTCTGTGATCAGAGACTGAAAAGGCTTCATGCTTACCCATTGATCCCAACGCAGAGGTCTGACATTGTTGCAAATTATAGATAATGGGTGGTGAACCTGAAAAGAAAGAAAAAAACGTTTTCAACAGACTGTTATGTAAAACTTAACTCTTTAAATATAGATGCTGGGGAGTACATTTGGTTTTAGAACTTGTCTGCTGCTATCCCAGACATTTTTCTTGTTAAAATGATAACTCAAAATCTATTTGATAGGTATTTTTCTAACTTTGCAGAGGCATTGTACAGTATGAGTGCCGAACTGAGTACATTTAGTGGCAGATTGCCCCAATATTTAAGCAATGCTGCTTAGTGCCAGCAAAGCAAAGGATGAAAGCAAACGACATTTGACCTTGTGAATATGATAGGTCAAAATATATTTCATGGATCCTAGTACTGTTTCATGAAAACATTAAATGGATGAACATACATGCCATATACTGATATTAAAAAGGTATCTTCTTACATTTGATTATGTTAGCATGATAATGCATTTTTTATTTACTCTGTTTTATCTTAGACGGATCTTATTAGCACTTCACATAAACATGGACAAATTTTTACGCTCACGTCACGCCCCAGCCAACAGCTAAGGAGCTAACATGCCGCTCCTGTGTCCGACTCCTTATGAGAAGGCTGTCTTCCTCTGCACGGTGCACGCCTTAGCCCCTTAGCTGTTGGTTGGCTCGTGGCATGGGTACAACATGAAAATATACCCCTGAAAATCTTCCCCATGATAGAATCCAAATAAACTAATCTTTGGCAATGCACAGCAGAGGGCAGCTGAGAGTGAAAACGGACGCTGCACCTACCATCTTGTGAACATAGCTATCTGCCATCTAAATGTTTTCTTTGGATCTTTTTGCAAACTTCCCAGGAAAATTGTACAGGCCAGTGATTCTCAAACTGTAGGACATGAGATGATTGTCTGAATATTCTATTATAAAGTTTACATTGTTTTTTTTTTTCATTGCTAGCTTCCCTGCTCAGCAAATTTTATGGGTAGCAGTCTGGTAGCAATATGGTGGATTGCTTGTTGAAATTTATCATGTTGGAATTGTTTTTTCTTTAGGTAAGAACACAAATAATTTATTTTATTTTCCAAAGGGGAAAATTGATTTCACTGAGTAAATGTGTGCATCTCAAGAATGTGGCTGTCACGTTAGAACTCTCTGTATTAATGCAGCAGCAAAGTGCTACCACAGCCTTCCTTTATGGAACATAGCAGTTGGATGTCTCAAGCACAGAGCACAAGGCAAGGGGCACCCCAGAGCAGATTTCTATCTATAACTGTGGATAGTTATATGAAGTGATAGTTGAGAATTACCAGTTCATCTAAGCACATGTTTTCAGACTGCAAGAGGAAACCAGAGTACCCAGAGAAAATCCTAACAGAACCTGGAACCAACATGCAAACTCCACATACAGGAACCCACAACCCTGGATGTGTGAAATTACAGTCCTATTTACTGAACTCCCCAATAAACAGATTCTGAAACTAAACTGAACAAGTTCATCCTCTTTCCATATAGGTGATCTTAGAATATTACAATTTGATTTTTTTTTTCATATACTTGGTGGGAATCCAGGCTAATTAATATAGAAATAGACTACAGTACCTCCTAAAACAGTATAAAGTTTCCATCCATCCATCCATCCATCCATCCATCCATCCATCCATCCATCCATCATCTACCACTTTTCCGGGTCGGGTAGCGGGGGCAACAGTCTAAGCAGGGAAACCCAGACTTCCCTCTCCCCCCACCACTTCATCTAGCTCCTCTGGGGGAATTCCGAGGCATACAAAGGCCAGCCAGGAGACATAGTCTCTCCAGCGTGTCCTCGGTCTTCCCTGGGGCCTCCTCCCAGTGGAACATGCCCGGGAACACCTCACCAGGGAGGCGTCCAGGAGGTATCATAAGCAGATGCCTGAGCCACCACATCTGGCTCCTCTCAATGCGGAGGAGCAGTGGCTCTACTCTGAGTCCCTCCCGAACGACCAAGCTTCTCACCCTACAGTACAAAGTTTATTCATTTTAATTTAAAAGAGGTTCACTAGAGAAAAAAAAATCAATCTGTTATATTTAACACTAAGAAATGGTACAGTTAGATTGGAGCAGTCTGTTTTCTCATCTTTTGTGCAATAACTCCAGAATTTAGTATTTTGTATTGAATTTCAGTATTTTGGAACATGGTTTCAGCAGCATAGGGAAAGGATATGTCCTACAGGAAATGTCCCATAAAAAATCTATCTAAAGCAGTTAGATAGTAGCATCTCTGTCATTGCTAATTATATGGCAACATATTACAATATCCTGAATTTCGTCAACGGACACCTCAGGAAATAATTCAGTTCCCTCAGCAGATTTTGTCATGTATTAAACAATGAAAATTAGACTGCTATGTAACATATAAAAGCACCTTTTCACTATATTGTCAACAAAATGATTTGGGCCACATAGATAATTAAACAGTGACTTGTCTTGACAACAAAAGACTGTATAGATTTGTGCTCCAGACAGGCACATAAAAAACCTCTGTATTGCAGAGGACAAGCAGGATTGCCTTTGCATTGAGCTGAGCATGAAGTAGGCCGCTTGGTTATCTCTTAATCTTTCTGTGAGTGCATGAATGTCACTGTACCACATTTAACCCTCACGGATTATCATAATCTCCCCTATGTCCCTTTGTGGGTTTTTTAAAGAACCAGAAAATGTATCTCAGCCAATGTGTCATCTTTACAGAACCAGAGGCCTTCCCAGTTACCACTCAGTAAAATCCAAGTTAATTGTAGTCCCACTATACCTTTTTCATGTTAGAAAAGTACACATGAGCATTCATAACTATGTGTGGAATAAATACCAAAATTACTAGGGTTGGCCTTCAAAGCTTTTGGGTGGGGATTCATATCCATAACAAATAGAAAAATAAAACGAAAGAGGTCCTTCATGTCACTAATTTTAAGTATTTGTTTCACAAATAATATATGTCCTCTACAGATGACAAAAATGAACTGCTGGATCTCAGGAAGATATTTTTTTAAACTAGACAAGAAGGACGAAATGTGGTCATTGTTGTTTTTGCCCTTACGATGCTCTATACTTTTACCCAAAATTACACTATACTATAGTATTTTCTGGCTTGATTACAAACTCTACAGGGTTTTGTGTGGGAAGTGGGGGGTAGATTGTTAGCAAAGGCCTAGTAAGACTACATAAAAAAACCTACCCGGCCCCTTAAAGAAAGCATGTACTGGCAATACATAATACTCTTTCAAATAGTCAGTGACAGTTTCCACCATGTGAGGAAGTTACCGTGAAAGTTTTTTAGGGCAAAATGGTTTGGAAGTGGCCATTTGATAACACATGCAAGCTGCCTGAGGAATCCCTATTTGTCATTAAATAAAGCAACAACTGCATAAATTATTTAGAATGTCTTATGCAGAGAACATGGTAGCGTCAGTGTTTCAGTAATTAAAAAATTATGATTTTACAATATTGTGCTATGAGGAAATAAATCATTAAGCTCACACTGAAATTTTACTACTAGCATTTTCAACTTGCTTTGAAATTACTCACCATTGTATTAGTGCCAAATAGTACACTTGGATGGGTAACATATAGTTCTAGGTTGCTAAATGTAATGACACCGATGTTTTAAGACCTAAAATAGACTTGGTAGAGCACTATAATGTTCCAGCTGTCCCAGTTATATGTACACGGATTAAGGCACTAATAATTTTCATTGTGCTGTGATGAATGAACTCGTGGACGTGTGAACTCGTATGGCCAAACATTACCAGATACAGGTAATATTAGCGGTCGCTTAATGGAAGTGTTTTTTTTTTTCCACAAATCAGTCTTTGATAAGTTCAATGTTAACCTTTTTCATATAGCTCCCAAAACTGATATTGTAGATTTAAATCTATTTAAATTTATATAAATACATGTTTAGCTATATCTTGTTTTTATTTCCAGCTATAATCTTACCTACAGCACCAGGATTCGTTTGAATGTCACACTTCATTTTTATGTCTTGTTGTCCAAGTTCAGCTGCCATCATGTCCTCACTTAACAGCAAAAACAGGATTCTAGTGTAACTAGGTTGCTGCCCTCAATAGACACAAAGACATCCAGTCATGCTGAAAATGTCCAAAAACAAAAAACACACTGGGCGTATATCCATGCATAAACATTAAAACTCTGCAGTTTTCCAGCTTTTTTATAAGAAGGTGAAAGAGTACGTTAGTGATGCATTGACATTTTTTCAAATGCGGAAAGTATATAAAACAAATTCAAAAATTCAGAATCTCTTGCAATTGGGGTTCAATCCATACCACTACCCTAAATAAATCAAATGAAAAGCATCAGGGGAAAAACCTGGCGGCCATTTTGTGGAATTCCTGCTGTGTCATTCCATAGCCATTTACAGAACACCCTGAGAGCCCAGCTACTGAGCAAACAGAAAAAGTGAGACTTTAATGTAGAAACATGCTGCTGATATTAGGGTATGTTCATGCACATCCTCCATCTTGGAAAACCATTCCTCTCTACCCAGCACACACCAGCACTTTAGAAAAAATGTGATGACAGTCCTGATAAGATCACGCACTGTTCTGATTCACATTCAGCTATGAATACTGGTAAGGAAAGCAACAGCCAAGTTTTCTGGCAAAACTGGAGGCCAGTTCCAAAAAAACAGATATGCGAAACATAAAAAAAAAGAACCAACCTACATATTGTCTTATAATTGTGGTCATATAGACCCGTTTTAATATGTAACTGAGCTGCTTATATCTTAATATTGTATCTCTACTGTTTGCCTTCTGTTAATCACAACAGTCTGCATCTCATATACGGACATTGTATTTTATTAATGCAGCATTGCTTATTCACAAATACTGCATTACCGCTATCCTCTTCAGGCCATAAATAAATTAAAAACTGCACTTAAACAGTTATACAGCCAGTGCTATTTGTTTACACACTGCACTTTCCTATACTGCAGAGGATGCATGATCTAGTATTAAAAAGATAGATATTACAAATATACAGTATTCATTGGTATATGTTGATGATTTGGAGATTTCTAAAACTAACAAAAAAGTCAAAAGCATATCCTCCTGTAATTTTCTTCTATATCAATCAGTTTTCCATTCCTGGCCTGCTTTGTCCTCTGCAGGGTTGTGGAGCATATCCTATAAATTACAGGTATAAGGCAGGGAAAAAATTAGGACAGGGTACCAACCCATCACAGGACACACACATTCACACCTAAGGACAATCTGCCCTTGGACTGCCGTGGGAAATCCCCACAATGACATGAGGAGAAAATGCAACTTATTATTCAGTTTTATGCACTGAAGAATTGCACTTAAACATTTTATTTTGAAAATTATTTCAATGCAACATATTGGTGCAACATAAATAGCAATAAACATTATAGATGTAATATTCTGAACAAATTCAGACTATTTAGTGAATTTTCCAGCAACACACCGACCCAAATCAGCTCACATAAATTTCAGATTACTGTCCAGCGATACAAGCACTTTCAATCTGGAGCATCACTAGATTACAGGCAGTGAGACCCTTACACTGCACGTTAGATGCCCTTCTCTCTTTTCAATGGATATTCTTCTGTTCATATATGACCTTCATCCTAGAAATGGTACCCAATGGATAACCACCCCACAGTTTTATTTTTGAAAGAATATACTAAGACAGCCATAATTCAAATTTACCTGTTACTGTACTAGTCGAACATCAGTACTTGAATGTCTTGAACCCTTTGCTGTCACGTTACACGCACATTTTTAAAATAAATGTGATGCGTTTTATGCATACGGGGTAACAAAACTAGATTGAAAAAATGCACGAAAAATGGTGATGAAAAACAAATTTCGTGCATTTCTTCCACTGTCTTATGGTTGAAGAATTGCCACTTATGACACTGCTTAACTACGGTACATTCTCGAACATTGTGACGTACCAATAATCGTTTATAAAACTGAGGCACGTACATTTTGGGACTTCCTGTAGGCGCACTTTTCCCCATCATTACTAATAGGCAGAATCAGATTACGTCTCGCACGACAAACTGCATACTGTGCCTTATTTCGTAGTATTCCTCTGTTTCTTACCAAGATAAATTATTATAGCTGCCTGCATAACGACCATATCAAGCTACTTAATTGCTGATTTATTCGTGTTAAGAGCTGGCGTTTTATTACGTACAAAATATGAATACCATAATTTGTTAAACTATACGTTCCTGTATCAAAAATGAGGTTAAATACACTATAACAATACAATATAAAAATAAACAATGGATGTTGAACTTTGCATACCTAAGATTACACTGTAAAGATACTCACTCCCTGCTTATGCTGAAAGCCAGAGGTAATAGATATGTCTACGTATATCCGACATTACCCCGAACTTACCTTCTACAGATGCTGCAATGTCCGTACGAATGTCGCCCTTAGCAGTCCTGATTTATACCCAGGCTCATGCACGACTGTAGTTGCCCAGGAAACGTGACGTCATGTTTCTCGGAGGGCGGCGATTGCTCTACATTAGAGGACGCGAGGACAGTCACGGCTACCATGGAAACGTTTTACGAGAGACTGAGGGCTGCCTGGCAGATAGGCCAGTGCTTGATGGGTAGCTGTACGTTTGTGTTAGTATATATCAATAATAACATTAAAATTAAATAAAAAAGGCGAACCACATTTGTTATAGAATTTCCGTGTTTTTAACCCCTTCTGCCTCACGTACTTATCAGTCACTGGACAACGAATTGCATGTGGACTGTGAAAAAAAAATAGACTGGTCAGTATGAGACTGGGCCTGTTGTATGAGTTTTTTTTTTATTATTATTCGCGTTTGAAAATAAAAAAGGCAAAGCATAGTAGTGGAAGATTTCGGAGTAGGGAATGGCGTCATCCGAATGTTTACTAGCGTACCTCACTGCACTGTGAAGTTAAATTAAACGGAATTCAGAATCGCTAACTGCAACTACCTTTAACGCGATTTAGAACAAGGGTCAAGGGAAACCTGCAGTCAAAAATTATTTATAATTTCACATTTAAGCTTCTATTGGCTTCTAAAAAGTTTGTAATATATCACTAAATAGATTTATATATCTACAACCCCTATATGCAGGTTGCTGTTTTACTGGTATAATTTACGTTAATTCCTTTAAAAATCGTTACAAATACAGCTGGGGGCTGTATCTGCAACCGTAGTTGCTTGAAACAGCAACTATCAAACCCAACAGACAGGAAGCAGCGGGTAGTTATTAGAGTCACAGTGTCATAGTGTGTCTGCGTTCATAATGGGATTCAATTCGTTCATAACGGGTTCACTACTGTTCCTAATTTACATGAATAATATTGACATCAACATTTTAACAGGTCTGGATGCTGTTCAGCCAAATAATTACTTCAGTATTAGTTTAAATACTAAAACACGTGGCCACAGGTGGAAATTAGCAGGAGAACATTTTAAAATGGATTTGAGAAAGCACTTATTTACACAGCGTGTAGTCTGTAGAGCAGGGATCCCCAACCATGGGGCCGTGGACCGATACTGGGC
Source organism: Brienomyrus longianalis (assembly GCA_026770825.1). Taxonomy (NCBI): domain Eukaryota; kingdom Metazoa; phylum Chordata; class Actinopteri; order Osteoglossiformes; family Mormyridae; genus Brienomyrus; species Brienomyrus longianalis. Next base: position 22,770,678 of record JABJVP010000131.1, read on the forward strand.
CGTGGAGCATTTTGTGCCGGGCCTCGGGGAACGGATAACAGGCTGTTTTACTTTGGAAAACGCTTCCATCTGTGGCCCATAGGTGACGATAAGGCAAGGCACTCGGTGATTACAGTAAAATCCCGTTATAGTGGACTTGCTTATAACGGAATACCGTCTATAACGGACGAACATGCAGAAAAAACATCTGATATAGCAAACTCGCATATAACGGAATTTCGGCTTATAATGGACAAACAATACTGATTGGTTAATTGTTTCATATCTCACTCCTGCTGTGTCGTTATCCGTTATTTAGTTTTTGTATCTAATTTCCTGTCTTAGTTCAGTTCCCTAGTGGGTCATTGTTGTATGTCATTTGTGTTATTTGTACTTTGCCTGCCAACCTGCTCCTTGTCGTAATCCTCCTAATCCATTTGTAGTTAGTCATTCTTATCCCCTTTTTAGTTTTGTCCCCTCGTGATCTGTTTTTGTTTAGTAAGTATTTCTAGTGTTTTCTGTATTGTTAATAAACCCCCGTGTTCCCTGAGCCGCCAGTGGTTCATCCACCATGCCACACACTCGCCCCAGAATGGGTTCTTGACATATAAGATTTTAAGTCTGAGCTATTGAGTTCCCCCCAAACAAGCTTGATAGGCCAAATGGCCTCTTCTCATTCTTCTAAATTTCTTATGTTCTTACAAGTTTTGTATTAGATCACATGCTAATGTTGTGGTTGGTTTGATATGTGAATCTGCATTATCAATTATTGCAGCAAAAAATATCTAGGTTTTTAATAATATCTAAACACATGATCATGAATGAGAATATATTTATATAGACTTTTTTGCATTTTCGTTTACAAACAATACATACAGGTAGGTAATATTTGTTAAAAATGTCCTTAAAACAGTGCTGTACAGCCTATAATTTCAAAGATTTGTTATATATGTTCTTGTAAGTTTCTGTGTCACAAGACAAAGATGTTGGACAGAAAGCTTTACAATTTATTGCAGATGCTTCACAGGAAAGCCCCATTTATTGCATCTTTACAACTTATGACACCAAGGCAAAAACTACACAAGGCACAATTAAAGCATTCTTTTACCTTTTATTTACCCATTTGAAACAGGAGCAGGAAAAATACATATATGCACTGAGTTTGAATTCTTTATGGGGAACCGGTTATGTAAATAGAAAGACTACATATGTACCGTTTTCCCTATTTGTTTGAATAAAACCTAAATAAAAAAACTTCTTTAAATCTAATTGTTTTACTTTGAATTACACAAAAATACAAATAAAAGTTCTTCTCATTCAGTAGTACAACTCCTGGTCCCACCAGCCTGGCAGAGAAGAATGTAATATTTCCTTGATTATTATGAAATGAAAGGGTACAACATAAAATGACTAGACAATCAAGAAGACAAAAAGTATTTCCTGATATGATGGTTTAAATGTAAGTTTTTGACTTTTTGCAGAGGTTTTAAATATGTTATTTACCTTCCAAACACGGTATACTTGTGTAACATTCTGTCTAGATATTTTTCACAGTTCTTAGACAATTCATGTATGAAATATCAATTC
>JABJVP010000131.1:22772343-22786316 GCA_026770825.1 Brienomyrus longianalis
GGTTACAACGTTCTATGCTTATAACGTACATGTTTTTGATATCCCGTCTTGTACGTAGTAACGAGGTTCGACTGTATGACGCTAATGTATTAAATGCAGAATAGCTTATGTAGCTGAAATATATTGGGGTTCCTTCTCAGGGTGTACTGGAGGCCTCACTTGGACTGCCGGTGTTCTGGCTTACATTTCTCTGTGATCTCTGAACCCCCCCACCCACCCCTAAACACACACACACACACACACACACACACACGCACACACTTGTTCTCCACCTGGTCTCTATGGAATACGTGCCATTTCCCATCCAGGCACTTTATGTTAATCAAATTGGAGACTAAGACACTGTGTAATATCCCCATTGAACTGTTTCCCCAAAGCAAATAAATCACAAATAACAGACTCAAGTTTAACCTTGCAGAATCATATCAGGTTATGCAGTGGGAGGGTAAACACCACCTGCTCCAGCAGGCTTTCAAGGAGCACGTCTGTTTAAAGCAACATTACCATCAAGTTCTGAACTGATTTTCTGGACATGTGTTGCAGATATGAAATATCCACTTTTTTTGGCACAATTCCTCAGCTCCCGCGCCCCCCTCAATAACCCAGTACAGGACAAGCAGATAGAGGACGGACATGAGGTCGAGTATAAAATAAAAATGTGCACAGCTGGCCACAGTAACTGTGAGAAAAATTTTATTTCTTCTAAAAGGCTCAGCAAGTTTGTTTCTGAAGGTTATGGTGTTTTTTTGACCATGATAGCTGTTTATCTCTCATATGTGCACACTTAGCACTACTGTCTCCCTTCACACACAACATCTGGTGTACGTTATTCATTTTAGTATGTGATTCAGCGAAACAGTTCACCACTCTAATATTTCCTGGGTTATAAACGGCCTACAAAAACTCTATTACATGACGTAATTTAAACCGGAACCTTGCCTACCCCTTACCCATCAATACCTAACCTGCTACAGAAGTTTAAGAAGCTTGGGGTTTTGTTATCTGTCCATTTAAATCCATACTGTACAAACAAAAAAGAAATTAAACAAAACCCCTTAGAAGTTTCATATCTCCTTCTCTCCATTGACCACCCTCTCAGACCCCAAATTGAAGAAGTACAGTCAACTGACTCCAGGTTATCGCCACTCACAACCTGCTTTGAGAAGGTTTAGATCAAGACTAAAAGCGGCAGTCTCACTTAAATGATTTCAAAGTAATGGCACGGCACCACCATCTATGTCCTTCTACTGTAAACATGCCATCAACATATTTACAACACTAACTCTGCCGTCCTTCACTCCTACCTTCTGCCACATCTTGATGAAATAGAGTTCCCTAGGAAAATTGAAGAAGATGTTGGTGTCATAGGCATCATCACCAGCATTGGAGACGGACAGGTTAAGGGAGATGTTCTTGACTCCTCCGAGGGCCAGGTAGGGCCATCTGTGGACTCTGTGAGGAAAGACAGACTGGTAGATTCAGTAAAAGATGTTCAGAACAGGGAGCTGCAATATTTAGTAGAGCTAAGTTAACACACATTCAGAAACCAAATACAATACACAGAGTAGCTGAGAATATGTATACATATACAAGCCAGTCATCCAGCAGCTGCCTGCCCCAACTAAAACTGTGATAGAGTGGACAAAGGGAGCTTTGACAGACAGCGTATGTTAATCATGTGAGACATACATGAAGGACACCGAAGCACTCCTTCTGAAGAAAAAGGAGAAGGCATTCAGGTCTAGGCATTTAAGGCAGCCACATACTTCAAGCAAAATTGACCGAATTGACATTGCTTCAGCAATATGACGTTATATAAGCTGTAATAACTGTAGTGATCACTGTTTTGATGATAAAAGCAAAAGATTACCAGTATGCTTTGCACTGCACCATGTGTATCTGTAAATAGTGTAAATTAATGGGAGTTTTCATGTATTTATGGTGTAAATAGTAAATGACCAAACTGTGTAATGTTTGTGTAATACCGCATGTGTAACTGTGAGCGTCGTGTACATTGTTTGCTACCCTGTCTGTGCCACTGCTAGTATTAAACCAATAGTTAATAAAGAGAGCAGCTTCTATTTTAAAAGATCTGTCAGCCGCTTTATTAAAATGAGTTACATACTCACCAAAAACGTTACTCTGAGCTCTGCACGCAGGTCTGCTACATCACAGACATTCATTGCCCTTAAGGGCTATAAAGTGACAAAGAATGAACAAAGTGGCCCCTGTCATTTTAAATATGCGACAGATTGGTCTCATAGATGTGTTCGATTCTGCTTTGTCCGGACATTGTTTGAAGTATACGGCCAGCTTTGGGGGAGATAAAGGGATTAAGATTAAGGGATTAAGATAATCTTAGCAATACAAAAGGATAAAATGAAACAGAAGCCCAGGAAGAAGAAAGTGTGGAGTGGAATTAGGAAAATGGTGGGCTACAAGTAGACCAGCAATTAAACACACAAAGCCAATGTGGTCTTCAGCAGATATGACACCAGTCCAGCCTTAGCTTAGCACCCCCAGCTCTAGGAGGCTAGAAGGACACACTTCAGCCCCCTCATTACCCCTCCTGCTTTCCCCGCTTTTAGCAGACAACATCCCCCGAGATCTCATGCTCCAACTCTGGATATCCATGGACTACATAAATACAGAAATAAGGAAGGTCTGCGTGATCAAGGCAGCGGACCTGGATAGGATTACATCAAGGATGCATGTGCCAGCCAGCTGTATAGAGGTTTTTAATACATTTTCACACCTTCACTGAGCTTGCAGAAGGTGCCACAGCTGTGGAAGACTGGTGCGTAAGAAGTCATGGCCGAGAGTCCCTCTGGACTGTGTATTCAAATCACGGTCCTCAAGGTCCAAGCCCTGCTGATATTCCAGCTTTCTTTTACCCGTGAACTGGATGTGAAGCTTCTGTGGCCAATCAAAATCGGTAATTATTAAAATAACTACCTGGGAGAACTGAAAACAAGGCCTGGATGTGGAATCAAGGTGCAGATTTGAAGAGCCCTGTGATAGACTGATATCCAGAAAGTCTACTCCAACAAAGTAGACCATAACGTCAGGATCCTTTCCAGCACTTCAGAGATGCACTATAGTGCTCTGGTTTTACAGTGCTGTATATTTCGTACCTAATGTAAGTCCTCTGCTATGCTCCAAGTTTCTTCAATGTACTAATATATTTAAATATACTTAAAAAATCTGGTATTAGTCAGACTAACACAATAATTTGATTTTCTTAGTGCGCATGTAAACATACTAAGTGCATGCATAATGAATCTAGGTAAACCCTGAATATAACCCTGAGTTCTATTCACCTATTTATTTATGAAGTCTATAATTGCTTGGGTAGAAATACATAATTGTGATCTGAATAAGATAATGCAGAACAGAAAATAAAATCAGTTCAGAACAATATGCCTTGTCAATGCAAAACATTGCAATATTTGCAATTCTTAAAACAATTTTTACAACAAGAAAATCAGCTCTTGACAACTGACACTATTCATGGGTCCTGTAGTTCGTCACCCTCACCTCCACAATGCCAAGCTTAGGTCAATAAATTACTTTAAAAACTTCTCTTCTCTTGTGGAAAAGAATTCCACAAATTCCCTTCAATTTGTGTGGGGACCACAACCTGGTACAGAGACTGTTAGCCCATCTCAGAACATCCCCATAATGCTTTTCACATGAAGCACATACACCAGATAAATGCAGAATAAAATCTGTCTCTGAAATAGATAGTTAAACACCACAGTGACATGTTTTTTGAGACATCAGCCTTGGCACTCCTGAAGATTCAGGAAAGGCAGCAGCAAATCAGGCATCCAGTTCAGAGGACTGCAAGTAATTTAGTGCGAAGCAGATGGGACACATCTGACTAAAGCCACATATCACTCTCTAGTGAGGAACTGACCACATGTATATTATTCCTGAGTACTGACCACTTGTGTATTAATCCTGAGAGGAGTATCGGCCAAATGTGTACTATTCATGAGTAGGTTACTGATCACACGTGTTTTATTCCTGAGTTGGGTACTGACCGTGCAATATATACAGTGGAATCCGCTTATAGTATTACCTGTCTGTGTGAAATTGCATCACTATAAGCGAATGATCATTATAACCAATTTTTTCCTTTTTTTATGTCTCAGGCAGATTACCATCCAGTTGACATTTGTATATTTATAACATGAATATAAGTATTAAAATGGACAGTGTTGCTATTTACAGAATTTTATTGACTCTCAAAATACAGTACAGCTGTTTCAAACGCTTTTCAAATTACAGAACTGTACAAATTACTGAACTATGGGGAATAGCTGTTCCAGGTCTCCATTTCTCCTTTTCCCTTGTTAGACCACATACACCCTTCCTTCCACTGTACATATAAACATCTACTGCTTTGCTCTATGTAAAAAAAAAGTTAACCAAAAAGAAATGTTGGCTTACCCAAGAACCAGCAGTTCACCTTGTAGTCTGAGATCTGCAGCACAATCCTCAGATAGGCAGTTTTTCTCAAACCAAGTCTGGAAAGAGGTATAAAAGTCTTATTACTGACTTATTACAGGTATGGTCCATGCAGGGTACATGTACGGTATTGATGTGGATAGGAATGATATATGCATGGTGCAGGGATGGGAGAGGTATGGAAAGGGAAAGTAAGGATACGGCAAAAGGATGGGAGAGGTATAGACCGGTAGAATAAGGGTATGGTGCAGGGAAGGGAGAGGTATGGACAGGGAGAGTAAGGATATGGCACAGGGATGGGAGAGGTATGGACCGGTAGAGTAAGGGTATGGTGCAGGGATGGGAGAGGTATGGAAATGGAAAGTAAGGATACGGCAAAAGGATGGGAGAGGTATAGACCGGTAGAGTAAGGGTATGGTGCAGGGAAGGGAGAGGTATGGACAGGGAGAGTAAGGATATGGCACAGGGATGGGAGAGGTATGGACCGGTAGAGTAAGGGTATGGTGCAGGGATGGGAGAGGTATGGACAGGGAGAGTAAGGATACGGCAAAAGGATGGGAGAGGTATAGACCGGTAGAGTAAGGGTATGGTGCAGGGATGAAAGAGGTATAGACCGGTAGAGTAAGGATATGGGACAGGGATGAGAGAGGTATAGACCGGTAGAGTAAGGATATGGCACAGGGATGGGAGAGGTATAGACCGGTAGAGTAAGGATATGGCACAGGGATGAGAGAGGTATAGACCGGTAGAGTAAGGATATGGCACAGGGATAGGAGAGGTATAGACCGGTAGAGTAAGGATATGGAACAGGGATGCGAGAGATATAGACCGGTAGAGTAAAGGTATGGTACACGGATGGGAGAGGTATAGACCGGTAGAGTAAGGATATGGCACAGGGATGAGAGAGGTATAGACAGGGAGAGGACACCTTTGCCTACAGAGTTATCACAGACGAATAAGTAATGTATCCACAGCTTGAAGTGGAAGCAGGTGCCTATGCACTGCACTGTAATGTTAATAAGACAGTGTAAAAAAAACACTCCGTTGGTGTTACACTGTGACACTGGACATGATGTGTATAAACCTGTTTCATCCAATTAATATATGCTTTTGGATTTTCAGGAAACCACCTATGTCCATAGCTGTGAATATTTCATCTTTTCACCAGTATGTAATATATGAATTTGCACTGGGAATTCCTCACATTGTTTCATGTGGCACAGGCTCTCAGCTTGCCTGCACCTACTACAACTCATTAAGGGATTTCCACAGTAACATGCTGCACAGGCTTTTCCCTGAAAGACAGAAACATACCTTCAAAAGTATGACTGTATGACAGTTTAATTATGGGCATTTATTGGCAGGGCGTGACCATGCTGGATCTTAAAAAGACACGCGCATTCATTGAAAAGACCAGAACACAGTGCATAAACCCAATACGGTGTGTTTGTTAGCATTTGTTAATGCCCATGTAAATGGAGCAGACTTTGCCAGCAAGCTGCCCTCCGTCCCCCCCCCAGGGGTGAAATCAGAGTGCAAAGGGAAGAAGGGAGTAGAGGCCGTGCAGAACTCCACAGATGAAAAGAAAACACAGTCGCTAACCGAGCGGGAAACTGACACCATCATCCTTCCTGTTCCAGGATCAGGTGGTTTCTGCACATTCCTGCATCCGTCCTTCGGGATTTAAGCCCTGGCTCTGATCCCAGAGCAGCACCGATCGCAGCACGGAGAGGCCTGACTCTCGGGCCTCAGAGGGGGTCTCCATTAGACAGGATCTGTGCTCAATCACTTTGACCTATGTTCACGCTACACATGCAGCATATTTCAAGAATACTGCCTTTTTTGCCCCTGAGGGGACGCAGCTTCCCTGCACAGCGCCATACAAAGTCCTGTTCACACAGTCTTCCATACTGAGCTCCAGGACCATCAGTGTAGCCATCAGCTGAACATGTTTTATAGGTTTATAAAGAACGCTTCAGCTGACCTGACCTTAATAGCTGGAAAGACCCTCCTCCCAGGGCATGCGATGATACATCACTGAGGGTCTTCTACACAGGAATGAAGCCCCCCATTCTGTAGGATATAAATCTCCCGTAACAGGAATGTGGGAACCTGAGTCTGTGTCAGAGAGGAGAGTGATGTACTCCATGGCGTATGAAAGGTTCTTCTCATAGTCACAATCAGTCAAACGCTTCAGTTCTTCTTAATGTGCAACAGAAATTCAAATGAACATGCAAACACCTCCAAGACTGCTAGCCTGATTCTTACCCCGGCTGTGTGTGTGGATATTACTTGTTCTCCCCATATTTGTGTGGGTTTCCTGCCACAGCCCACAGACATGCGATGTAGGTGGCTTGGTGTCACTAAATTACCCTTTACTGTGTGACTGTGTGCCCTATTTGGAATATATCCTGCCTTGTACCCTGAGCTTTTAGGAATAGGTGCCATAATAATTTATGGATGAATTTATTTTTACTAAATTTACTACACGCTTTGTGTATCATAAAGTCAGCATTGTGGCTCCCTAGGGAGTTTATAAAAGCAAAAGATAGACTATTTGCGCATGGAAGACATAAACTGCAAAATGCGGAATGTCACACCATCATTAACACATATAAAAGTTCAGGGGAGTTACAGGGTAAAGCAGCGTTCTACAGGATTTAATTATGATTTAATAAAAGTGCTCAAAGTACCCTAAATCTTCAATGATTTCTCCATTTGCAGACTTGTTGACAGGGAGCAACAGAATTCTTGGCAGGGAAGAAATTACATACAGACTGCATTGGGCATGCAGACGTGTCACTCTGCATGTATCTCCGAGGGGAGGGGCCCCTTTTAAACTTACACGCTTCTGATGTGTCTGCAAAACTCGGAATTAAGAGATGCAAGTGATTATACAATATTTCATATTCTTCTTGTGACTCGGGTCCCATTTATCAATCACTAAGCTTTTTTGTGTCATCCGTGGCTTTTGCAAAACTCCGAAACACTCATGCAGCAGCACATCAGCATAATCCTTCATCCATCACACATCCGACAGCGTGGACATGTGACACTGTCTAACGGAAGCCAGGCTCCAGTCATCCAAATGTTCCTCACCATCAGGTCCTAGTGAGATGCACACCCTGGTGCTTTGTGGTGTCCAGAGGCCACCCTGATCATTGCAACAATTCCACCAGGCACTCGAGGTAATGACCGGATGACAATACTGCTCTCTGCCCGCAGGAAGACAAACACACAGCATCACTTTCTGCTCCCAGAGAAGGAGGCTCAGGCTGATGCTATAGATGATACTATTCTTAAATCTGAATTCCCTAAATCTATAAGAAACACACTGTTACAACCAAAGAAACCAGTTAGTGGCCAACGACTGCAAAATGACACCAAGTAGGAAACACCTGTTGCACCCTAAAAACAATAGTACTGACTAAGTCATCAACCAGCTGAAGGCTCTGGCTCATGGGAACATTCCAAGAATATTATAGCTGACATGCCCTTAACTTAAAGAACATGCTGCAGGTACACTGAATATGCCACAGGGAGAAACAGGACAGCAGACTTTAGCACAAGGCTTGTAAAACACAGAGCGTTTAAGGCCCTCCGGTTTGCAGGACTGCTGACTGGCCCAGAATGGCTGCTGTTGCATCATCCAGATGGGGGTGGTTGAAGTGGCTCCCCATTGGTTAAATAAAGTACTTTGGGTGTCTTGAAAAGCACTTTATAAATGTAACATTCATTTATTGAATATTGTGGGGGCAGTGATGTAAGTTGCAGTGCGGGTAGGCAGCATGCTCACCATGTTGGTCTGGGCAATGCGGTGGCCCTTCTTCCAGCGAAGCACTGGGGTCAGCGGGGGCAGCTCTCTCTCAGACCCCCCCAGCAAGTGCTGACCGAGGCTGTAGGCCGCTTCGAACACGATGGGCGAGAAGACATCCTTCACCTCTTTCTGTGGGAACACAGACGCACGGAACGGCAGCATTACAAGCCACTCCGCTGCCCCAAAGAGATGGCACACGTGGAGCAAAGTCACGGGTATGAACTCTCAAACACTACTGGTAGCATCTCACAGCCAAACGTGCAATTCATTGATTAGGTTTCCCTAATCATGTGGAAGCAACTTGATTTAGCAGGCACTGCACAGAGTCATTAATGGAGTATGTGAACTCCTTTGTAGCAAAGCCCAGGTACACGTGTCTCAAACAAAGTGCAATGCTCCACAGCTTTCATTAATTTAATTATTTCAAAGAATGCGGTGTAAGACTGGAGTGAAGGCACAGTTAGTCTGACAAGGACATATCATCATAGAAGATAATAACCTTTTCTTTCCTCTCATCCTGTCTGTATGTGCAACATTATCACCTGGACTATCACTGATCCACAAGGACGGGCAGAGAAATACTGATAGAAAGGCGACCTGGTCTTCGGCCCCCCAGACAGTCCACGTTCTCATTCCCTCCAAGCTCCTTTGTCCTAGGGGACCCCCAGATATTTTTGCCAGACAGATCATACTTTAGCTCCCTCGCTACCAGGAGCTGGGATGGAGCAAAAACATGGATTGTCTGGGGTTAGGAAAGGAAAGGAATGCCACTGGACAAAGTGACCGGGGACACTGCTGTAGTCAAAGCAAAAGATATACATGTACTGGACAGGTAAGAAAAGAATGGTCATCCAGTGACCTGAGCAGGGGCGCGTCCTCTGCCCCTCCAGTGAGCAGGGCGACGTCAGGATACAAGGTCATACCACATCATCTCAGGTGCTCCAGCTTTTTATTATCTCAGCATTAACAGGCTCCATTAAGCTCTGCTGGCCCACCTACTGTATTTTAGGAAACTTTCCATTTCCAAAGCCCCGATATGCCCCAGACTGGCTGCTGATGAATAGCTGTCTGTTTTAAGAGCCACATTAAAAGGATATCAGCAACTGTGCTGCGCATACCTCACACAAATATAGGCAACAATACTGACTGCACACGAACATGCCGGGCCGTCTGATTGGTCAGTATATAAACATACAACATATGATTGACATTTCTATTTCTCACCTACTCACCACTCCGTCAACAAACCTGCCCCTGCAGAACTTAAAAACATAGCAGGAAATACAATCCGCTTCTGTTACTGTACTCCATTATAGTTACACTCTGCTGTGCTCTGTGTGAAAAGTTAATCCTTCAGAAGCGGGGGGTCACCAGCCCAAAGGGGCCAACTGACCACCCTCTGAGGCGCACAACACAGAGGGCTGTCTATAATCTGATACAGATAGTGCTGATGGCAAGTTCTTGCCTCATGTTGGTCCGACACACCCTGGGCTCAGCTTTCTGAGACCAGGATACCAAGCTCAGCTGTCCTGAACTTGGCAGTGAACCCCCCTCCAGGTCTCCATGCTAGAAAACACAAACATCTCAACAGTATGAGCCGTTTGCTCCCCAACAGGCAAAACAAAAGCTAAACCTGGAGGAAAGTAAGCTAGCAGGATCAGTAGGCAAGACCCCAGATAAGGAGGCCTATGGATAGAAGCAAGCTAGCAACGGGCTTATCAGCTAGCAGTGACATTCCCTAAACGGTCTGTGACAGAGCAGATTTGTATCATAGCAATGGAACGGGAGAATTATAGAAATGTATGGAATTTTCAACCAAGTTACCCATAATGCATCTGCTATCTGGGGCTTGTTAAGTTTTCATGGATTCAAATCTTACAACATCCATGAATCCTGATTTAGCAAATCAATACACAAATCAGCCCTTTTCTGCTCTGGGAACAGCCAAGCAGAGCATGGAATAGTCTTCCTGTTAGTGTAGCACAAGCTAAAACCCTGAGGTCCTTTAAACACATTTTAACAACTCTGAGCTATTAGTTAAGTATTAGTTTTAGTTAAGTTCTCCCCAAAAGAGCTTGATGGGCCGAATGGCCTCCCCTCGTTTGTAAATTTTTTATGTTCTTATTGCAGTTAGAGTATGGAATAGTCTTCTTATGTACTAAGCAGACACATACTCATACAGAGGTTGAGGTGTTACTGGAATCTTTTCCCGACGACTGCACATATGCACACACGCACATATGCACACGCGCACATATGGACGCATGCACATACGCACACACGCACATACGCACACACGCACATATGCACACACGCACATACGCACACGCGCACATACGCACACGTGCATATATGGACACGCGCACATACGGACACGTGCACATACGCACACGCGCACATATGGACACGCGCACATACGGACAAACGCACATACGCACACGCGCACATACGCACATACGCACACGCGCACATGCGGACACGCGCACATACGGACAAACGCACATACGCACACGCGCACATACGGACACGCGCACATACGGACAAACGCACATACGCACACGCACACATACGCACATACGCACACGCGCACATACGCACACGCGCACATACGCACACGCACACATACGCACACGCACACATACGCACACGCACACGCGCACATACGCACACGCGCACATACGCACACGCGCACATACGCACACGCGCACATACGCACACACGCACATAAGCCCAGCATGATTCACCAGGTCTTCTTCATAACTTACAGGGTTTAATACTAGAACATGTTGTTTGGAAACAAGGATCCCCTGGGCTTTCAAAAGTGTTTATCTTAAGTCAAACTTTTAGACTGGGACCTAATTATGAAAACGGATGGGAAGATGCGGACCTCACTCTGCTCTGGCTGTATTTTACTTCAACTTTGAATTCTGTCCAATGCTGCCGGTCTAAATCTAGAGGCATCACTGCATTTTGCAAATGTTTAACGTTTAGATCCAGCCCACTAAGGTTGTCCTTGTACCCCCACATAATTTACATCTTTGGCTTAGAGTAAGACGTTAGACCTGGAATGAAGAAATTGAAAAGCGCCTGGAGACTTCTCACTTTTCTCTTCTCACTTTTCTTTTCTCGCTTTTCTTGCTCCATTCCCTAGTTGTTACCGCCCATGGTGGCCAGTGCAACATCCCCCCAACAAAACTCAAAGTACCCAGGTATCTGCCCACTGGTGACCAATACAATGAGTAGGTCTTTCACCTGCCTCTCAGAGCGTGCCAAGTGCCAGTTTGTCAATGCCAATCATACACTGGTAAAGACAAAAGAGGGCCGCACTCTCAGAACACACCAGAAAACACTGGCTGGCACATCGGCAGATGTGACGATTCGGTTCCACGGTGGGTTCACTCAGAGTATCGCAGGCAATGCAGCCAGACAGAAAGAAAGTGAGAAATACATGCTTCTTACACAAGCACAGCATAAACACTGCGGTTCGGTCATGGTACCCGCGCAGTGACAGGAATACCGCAACAACAAATGGAATCCGCTCACAGATCCCGCTGGCGATTATGAGAAAAAAGTTTCTAATCCAAGTAGGGATCCTGCTGTTTTACTGAGGAATTCTGCCCAGAAAAAAATCAAGTACCCTTATAGTAACACTGGTGGCAAGTTACAAAATTGTCACAGATACTTCATCAAGGGCAGAGAGGAGGATACGAAGGTAGATGAGCATGCTGAGAATGGCGGAAAGCAACCCGAGACCACAAACGCTAATTAATATACATGGAAGAGATGAAGGGGCAGACTGATGTCCGAAACGGTGAGGGTGACGAATTTCAGGTGTGACGGAAAGGTCAGCTTCAGAAAAGGACATTTCGGGAACCGCGGGATACAGAGGGGAGGCAAATCGCTCCATTCCAGACATTCCCGCTCCCAGTCGCGTTCCAGGCCGTCACAAGATCCAGCTGCGCTGTGTTACTCAAGAGCCCCGGTTCACACTGAGGACAAAGCTCTACTCCCAGCCCAGCACCAAACTCCGACAAACCAGGAGCGTCCTGCTCACAGGAGGCTCACATCCCTCCTTAGAAGCAGCTTTATCTAAGTAAGAGAGGGTCACATGGATTCAATCACTTAATCCAAGGGTCATCTTGGGTATTCTGGTCAGTCAGCCATTGTACAGAGATTTCAGGTAACCCAGGTGAGGACTAGTTATCTATACATTTAGCAGCAACCAAAAGAACATAGTTGAAAATGTATGTTAAAACAGCCTTACAGTCTTATCTAGCAGTTATACTTTAGTCACAAGTATAGAGGTATAGGCTTAAAGCTCATTAGGGCCGTTAAAATGGACCTCACCAGTTTAGGTGCCAATCAGATAACAATGGATTTGCAGTTTCAATTTTGTTAACTTATCTACAGCCAAGTCTCTGTACTGTGACTCTGCTGTTGTTGATGTTGTCTAGCCCTGCCAGGAGAGTTTTAAACCCTCCTCTGTCATTCTGACGAAATTCCTACAGCAGCTTGCCCATCACCCTCAGCAGACAAGGAGGAACTTCAAGGAGTTTGTTTCAGGACATGAAGAAATAATGTCCAGTTTTGGTGAACATCTAAATCCCTAACAGTGACCTTTTAAATTTAAAGATATGCAGTGACTGCTAAACTATCACCTTAAGAGTCACAATACATGGACACTTCCAAAATAAAACAGCATGCATAGTTAGGAGACGTCTGCTGAACTGATCAGCTAGTCAGTTCATTCAGTTCATTCACCTAACAATCCACATTCCAGACATCAGTCTGTTTGCCTGCCAATACCAAAGTACCTCTCTGCAGAATCTATTACATAGTAAATTTCAGCTAAATGCATAACCTGCTGTTAGGTCTTCCACTCTTCTGTGGAAGTGTTAATACTTCGCTAAATGCATTCAGTCTAGTCTAAAAATAAATGTTTCAGTAGTATTTGACCGTCGCATGCAAAGGCACAGGGCAAAACCATCAGCACAGACCACAGGACAGCTGGTGGAGGCGTCCCGAGTGGTGTGGCCTTTCAGCACCTTAGACCGGCTGCAGAGCCACACCGCCATGTTCTGTGATCTAGCACGACACGAGGAGATCAGTGTGATTCACTGACACACAGGCCCCAGAGCTCCAGACCCCATTTTCAACATGGTGACTGAACCAGCATCTAAATCACAAATGCCAGGAATATTATAATATTACAGAATTATTACAAAAACAGACTGAAATCTGAACAATACAAAGACACACATCCCACCCACAGGGTCAAACCCACGGCCTTTAACCACTCAGTGGTCATATTCTATTCATATACTATTTGTCTATAAACACATGGGTTAAGCCAGTCATATAGTAGCCTTTCCATGACAGTGTGGGATAAAACATTACGAGACCATAGCAGAACACCAACTCAAAATCAAAGACAAAAATAAGACAAATAAAGCACACATTTAAACAGCGAATTCCCAAAATGGCCGGTGTCACTGACTGAAACAAAGCACAGCACGCCAGTTTATAATATTTTCAGTAACGTGGAACAGGTGGAACTAATCGGCACAAAAGGCTTTTCAGCTGGCGCTCCATCCAGTACAGCCATGTCCCCCAACCCCGTATCACTGACGCTCCATCCAGTACAGCCATGTCCCCCAACCCCGTATCACTGACGCTCCATCCA
>JABJVP010000131.1:22786416-22796555 GCA_026770825.1 Brienomyrus longianalis
GTGTGTGTGTGTGTGTGTGTGTGTGTGTGTGTGTGTGTGTATACATTATTATATAATATTGTTATTTATTATTAATAATAATAATAATAATAAATAATAATAATATTATTATGTTACTCGTATCCTTTGCCCAACATCCACATACAGTATCGTGTGTTTTAATTAGTTTACATGATTTTAAAGCATTTGGGCGAGGGATTTTTTAAGGCTTAAACTTTTTAAAAAATATATATTTATATGGTCTTTTTCTATATCACGGATTTTCACCTATTGCTGATGGCTGTGAAACGTAAACTTTATTTCAGTAACTTTCTTTTTCAGGTCTCCTGTATCAGCTGGCAGCAATCAAGCTTTGTGTCTAGTTTAGTTTTAGCCTATAAACGATTTAGATTTGGTTCATTGGTTAATTTATGGGGGCAATTACTTTGTCACATGGGTGATATGGGTATTGGTCAGTTTTTTTTTTTTTTTCTTCTATGAACCAAATGGTCATTTAAAAATCTGTTTACTCAGGTTCTTTTTGTATTATTCTAAATTTGTTTGGAGATCAGAAACAAGTTATGAATAAGTTTCATAAATTTCCAGATTTTTATTCTATGTAGCTGATTTGTGGGAAATGTAGTGGATGGAATCCACTTATTTAAGACAATTTGCATGCTTGTTTGTTAGCGTGCATCACAGCTGGCATTGGCCGCTTGGTTCATGAGAAACTGACAGTTAGAGGTTGTAATAAATGAATTCCCTCCTGCTTTTCCTCTGGATTTTTTTTTAAGCAGCTAAGTCTGAATAACTCTCAGTACTGCTGACTAATCCTGGTGCGGTGGCTGTCACAGGACTTCATTTTGTGGTGGAGTGTCGCTGCGTGGATGACGACTCCTGTCCGTACTACTACCTGTGTCAGACCTGCTCTCTCGGGCTGCAGGAGGATCAGATTGTGGAGCATCTCCATAGCTCACTTCACCAGTTCTATTACATTGTGAGTAAATCACTTTGTTCTCTAAATAAAGCTCTCTGATTGGTCTGTGGATACCCTGTGCTGATTGGTGCCCTGGCTCACGATGCAGGTCTGTAAAGTCTTTGCCTTGGTACAGCAGACTTGTCCCAAAACCAAGATGTGGCTCTGAAAGTTGTACATGAAAGGTCTTAAGGAGAGTCCTGCAAACGTAACACTGTTATAACAGAGGTGTCTGAGCTTATGTCCAAATGCAGCTGAGTGCACATTTAAAAGAGGGAAAGTGTAGTAGTGGAGGTTTATACCAAAACGAGCTACAACATGTGTTTGTAGACCTTTCATCGGCCCTGGCTACTAGAGGCAGTGAGAAGGACATCAAACCAGTTTTTACTGGGTATCAGTGAGCTGCTGAAATTGGCCACCATGAAGTTGAGGGAGACTGAGGGTTCTGGCGATGTCCAGGTAACTACGATACGTTCTCAGGGCGGGCCCTTGGAGGCGGAGTCTTAGTCGTAATGCTTAATTCTGAAAGGACACCTTCATTTATGTCACACGTAAATATTTATATTCTAATTATTTCTCGTGTGCACTAGAATTAATGTTTTCTGTGACAACAGTATAAACCAATGATAAAAATCTGTGATATTTGTGGCCCCTCCAGGGCTCCGTGGACATATATATTTTTTTTAAATACTCTGGACCCCCCACGACTCAGAAGCATAAGTGGTTTGGAAAATGGATGGACACACACAATGTGTTAAATCATGTGTACATATTAGTTTAACATGCCCATAACATAGAGCTACACAGTGGTGCAGTGGTTAGCATTGTTACCTGTGGGACCAGGGTTCCAGTCTCCACCGTGGCTCCGTGTGTGTGGAGTTTGCATGTTCTCCCCATGTCGTCGTGGGGATTCTTCCAGGTACTCTGGTTTCCCCCCCACAGTCCAAAAACATGCTGAGACTGATTGGAGTTACCAAGTTGCCCATAGGTGTGCATGTGAGAGTGGATGGTGTGTGAATGTGCCCTGCGATGGGTTGGCCCTCCATCCTAGGTTATTCCCTCCCACCTGTAGCCTCCAGGACAGGCTCCGGACCCCCCATGATCCTGACAAATATAAGCAGTTACAGAAAATGGATGGATGCCCATGAAATTACTAGTTGTGCTTATGAAATCCTTAATGTCACAGAATTTACTGTATTAATTTACTGTTTAGAGCTGTTTGTGTTTTTGTAAAGTGCATGAATATTATGGGCTTTACAGGAGTAAATCTGAAAGACAGCTGGGACTTGTGTGTGTGTGGGGCAGTGGGTCCCGAGGTCCGAGTTTGAGAACCACTGGGTTATGGTAATCTAATTCTTAATAATATAGTTGAGCGAGACTGAGGGTTCTGGAAATGTCCAGGTAACTATGACGTTCTCGGGGGGGGGGGCAGTGGGGACGTGGATGTGGGACTCATGCTGTCACGCCACTGTCTTGCAGATGATGCTGCTACACAAGGCTACCTACAGCAAACTGGTCATGGAGAGTTATGAGTCTTGTAAGTGTGTGTTTTGCCTCAGTTTTAAAGGGCTCTTGTCTTTTTACAGTAAAAGAATCTAATTTTGTAAAACTTTTGATTTCTGGAAAATGATTTTCTTTGCTGGATCATGGCTTCCTTTATGTAAGGGGAAATAGTGTCTTTTGGCTAGACCTTTCAGTTTGTGTATCTCGCAGCCCCCTTGTAGAGTAGTACACCAAATTTAATCTCTGACCCTTTACTGTAAGGTACAGTGCTTCACGTTGTCGGGTAGCCAGCACCTGTGTGATGTAGATTCTATACTCTGTTACATGCAGGGATGACAGTGGTAATGGGGACGGCTAAGCAGACTGACTCCTCCCAGGAAAAGGCCTGCAGTCACCAGGGTGTGTGTGTTGTGTTGTGTATGCATACATTACATAATGGCGACCAAATGTCCCCACAGTGTGATTAAAACACTGCTATTTTGACATTGTGAGGACCCCTTTCTTCAATCCCCAAAAGGGAAATTCAGTTTTACCAAACTGCAATCAAAAACTAAAAATTGCAGAAGTCTTGTATTTTGTTTGGTTAATTATGGTTAAGGTTAGAGGTGGGTAGGGGTTAAGATTTGAACAAGCTTATTCTTATCTTAGTGCAGTTAATGAATCCTGCCAAACAAATAATAACATTTTAATATTGAATACTGTATATGATATTTGTATTCCTGTATATGTAAGGGAAGTTTCACTATTCAAAAAAAGATATTTAATAACTAATGTGGTGTGATATCTAAGAAAATAAAAATTAACTAAACTTTGAGCACCTGCATACGTTTCTACATTTACTGGATCTGTGGACAAAAATCAGCTCCTCAGAGTCTTAATGTGGGGAAAAAGGTGTTGAAACATTTGTATTGTGAAACTTCCCTAAATGCAGAGAAATTCCATTGAAGTGAATGTGGCAAAGGTAGGAATCTGTTAGAGCTGTACAAAAATATACCACTTCAAAATTTTGCCTTATATGAATTTGGATCTCATTAGGTCAAGTTATTGCATTTTTGGTATTTTATTTTAGCCAATGACTTTACGGTAAGAGTGGCTTTTTTTTTTTTTTTTTTATCTCAGCAATGTCTATGTTCTAATACTGGAATGTTGGTGCCATTGGTTTGGGAAGGAATGGCTCTGGGCTGTATTAGATAATGTGAAGATGAATTTGAAACTTTTGAAAACCGGAGTCAATATTACCTATTGCAGTGTTTCCTAACCCAGTCATCGGGGAACCCTGGACAGTCCACGTTTTTGCTTCCTCTCAGCTCCTAGCGGGCCTGTACCAGGTATTCGGTGTTTCTGATTAGCTGGGAGCTGGGAAGGACCAAAAACGTGGACTGCCTGGGATTCCCCCAAGGACTGGGTTGGGGAAACACTGACCTATTACAAGGGTCGTCCTCCATTTTGTTGAGGCAAATCAGCACCCATCTCCCCCCCCCCCCCAAGGAATATTGACATTGTTCAAAGTTATGACAGTCTTTTGTCATTTTTAATTTGTCAGGCTGTTAAATTTTGCATTGCAACATCATTAAACATTTGGTAGCACTTTAATATTCAAGGTTGTCACCTCAACAATTAACACATGCATTGTGGTCTGTAAGTATCTGGACAGAGACAGAGAATCAGCTCTGCACCTTCTATCCGCTTAATTGTGCATGAATTGATCATGTTATAACACACACAAGTCCAGGGAACAGCTAAGCAGATGATCACTCTAATAATGTAGAAGCTGACAGTCTGCACTTGGCACAGCCTGTTTCATTCCAAATCCATTCATTCTGAGGATACGATAAGTCAGAATTACTTATATAAAAAGTGTCTCTGTCCATTTATGGACCTCACTGTATAGGACATGCAGTGCTCTGTGACCACACTAAACACTGTGTAACACTTTCATGTGCAGACTTCTGTGTGCTTGCCTCTAAACATTGTGTAAATGTAAAATTTATTTTTCTTGCAGTATAAAATCAGGTTTAAGTGCAATAGCGGACCACTGGATGAAGACCTGGAAGATTTATAAACAGACGTCAACGTCTCATCTTAGTGACTCATTGTTTCAGATTGACTTGTTTCATTTACTGTCATGTAGCTGTGACTGTATAGTCAAACACAGTAACCAGATGTGTAGATTAAAGGAACTTTTAATTCCAGATTTTATAAGGGTTTGTGGGTTTAAATGTTCAGACATTTTCAAACTGTTTTTTGGATGTTTATTGTTCTATCCATCGTTCAACGATATCCTGGTGAGGGGTGGCGGGGGCCTTGAGCAGCACAGGGTACAAGGCTGATACAAGCACACATTTATGGTACAAGCAGGCAAAACAAGTACGGATGTCAGACTAAGGACTGACCTCGTATACCATTTTCTTCAAATCAAGGAATTGCATATATTTTAAACAGCTAACACACTCACTCGCTATACTTTCTCAAATTCCTGGATGGATCTACTGGAAACGTAAAGGACGATAAATGTGTTTTACCCTAGTTATAACACTTAATTCTGAAACTCTTATTTCACATTCCATGTACAAGCTAATTTCCTAATCTTTTGCCAAAAATCAGGCGGGTATTTCTTTGTGTGTGTTTTAATGTCCATGTGATAACATCTTGTTATATTCTTTATATGTGTTATATATTCTTCATGCATGTAAGTCATGTACACATTTTACTTTAACATTACCGTGAATAATAAATCCAGCTCATGACATCCTTCAAATGTCTGTTTACAGTGTGCATGCTCTCATTGTGCTGCTTAGAGCTGTGTTCATGTTTATTTGTGTTCTCTCCTAATGAAAACGAGCCTGCAAAGCCAGAAGCTGGAGTAAAATGTGAATTCTATGGGTTTTGCAAAATGAAATTTGTTCACTCACATAATGTATAATGGTGGAAATTGGGGATTACGGTCATCTGATTGTTGATGCCCTTGGTAATAAGCAATATATTGTGTGCGTACCAGACATGGCAGTTGCAACACAATACGTAGTTGCAAACAGGTGTGGAAAGGTGCAAAATGGCATCTACTGTACATATGCCAGTCACCTTCCAAGTCGCACCCACTGCCCACCGTGCAGAACATAATTGAGTGGATGCACACATACACACTTACAGTACAACACAACGACACAACATTACTCACAGCTATTTACATTATGTACCTTTAGCACTAGGGGGCTGTCTGTCCCGGTACTCCTCACCGTTCTGGGAACTTTTTACAAGTTTTTTTTTTTCTTGCAAATCTATAACTTTACAATCTCAGAATGTTTTTTTTTTTTCCATAAATTTGTGACACTCGAAATTATTGAAATTTATTTTTTATTTTCCCACAGCTCAATTTTTTTTCCCCACAATGGCCCTATGTGGTCATTGTATTCTGTAATTTTGCCTTTTTCTTTTCATTAGTTTTCTTGAAAAGGAAACAAGAAAATCTACCTGTTGCTAGTGTTTGTTGCCAGTTTAACAATTTCATTCATTATGCACACTCTGCTCAATTGAAAAAACTTCACATCGTGTTTGGTTTGAAAGTTTTTGATCTGACTCAAATTCCAAATATTTTGTAAACATCTCATTTTCTGTCCCGTTCAGTGTAAAATGGCTGTGTGTTTAAAGGTGTGTTTTAGGTTGGAGTACATTGATCTACTTTTGCAGGAAAGGATCATTTTTTAATTTGTTCCTGTCACATCACACACTCTTCAGGCTACATGCTCCCTGTACCATGATGAATGGAGTCTGAGCCTTCAGCACTCTTCCATCGGGCACCTTCTGGCATCACATTCTCTGAGGGCCTCCTACCTGATGCTCCCCTTTATCATGGACTTTAATGTTGTGGGGCCCTACTGACTATTACTCTAACACTACTGTTATCAGCCCTCAAAATAAACATAGTTACTGTTGAATGCTGGTAATATTGTCTCCCTTGTCTGTGATGGACAGGAACACTGATTGAAATAATTTTGTCTCAAATTTGTCATGCATTCTTTGTAAGACGTAGCTCAGCCTTGCAGACAAGATCCCAACTACAAGAGGCTGCACTACATTTAAAGCCAAGTAATGTCATAATGGTTTGAAAAATTAAATACCGCAAGTTTACTCCTTTCAAAAATTTCGCTTATGATCCAAACCACCATCTTTAATTTAAAATTAGTCTGTTTATAAAAGCCAGTCTTTATAAACATACTAATGAAAAACTAACTCTTCTGATTTCTTATTCAAATAAACGTCAGACAAGTTTGGTGGTTTTGCATCAGCACAGAGTGGTAGCTTAACGCTTAATGCTCAGCACAGAGTGATAGCTTAACACTTAATGCTCAGCACAGAGTGGTATCAACGCTTTTTGATCAGATCAGATTAGATTATAGGACTCGTGCAATAAACACACCTGCTGGGGACCTTCTTTTGTTTTTGTTTGCTTTGTGTATTAAGATGGACATAAAAGGCGCAATTTGGCTGGACCTACATGGGAACTTTACTCCGTCTAGGTCTCAGTCCCAGGCCTGTAGGGGAATTACAAGCCTCTCATCAGGCTAAGCTGGTCACTGAGCTCTCAGCACTGCAAGGCAAACCAGACAAAGGGGGGACCTTTGAATAGACTAACAAAGGAGAACTGACCTTTGTCTCCGGTTTTTGGCAAGGAAACATCGCAAATATGAGCAGATGGAATTTCAAATTAGCAAGACGTAAACAACCAAGGATGGCTTTAGGGTGCATGCTGTTCCTCGTCATAAGTGATAAGGAACTGTACACCTGATGCAGATGGTCTGGCAAAAACCAGTTTCGTGGTCAGACATCAGCACAGCTAATGTATGAATACCATGAAATTAAACAAACAGCCGTTGTCTTGCGGTTTCATGCACGTTCTCCAGTTTTCCCCTCAGGCCACAAATGTGAATTGGAGTTGCCAAATTGCCCATCATAGGTGTGAATGGTGTGTGTGCCCTGCAGTGGGTAAGCTGGTTTCCAGGATAGGCTCCCAACCCCCATGATCCTGTATAGGACAAGCGGTACAGAAAATGAATGAATAATTTCTAAACAGAATATATACAGACAGCTAAGATTTACTTAATGGTATTACAACAGGACTGTATGTGACTGATCACCAAGGTGTGCAATTATTTATCATTTAAAAAAAGAATAGACAGCCTTTTTACAGCACGTTGCTCAACATCCGAGACAAAGTTGCCTAGAGGATTGGCTGGCCTTGGAGGTGGCAGGAAGACATGTTAGCCCTAATTATCACTCATGGGTTTGACTCTCCATAGATCAGTCATTTTCTGATTTTATTTCAGTAACAAAAGAAGAGGTCACACTTCGCATAATACGGTTTTATTACTCAACGTCTCCGCACAGACAGGCTTCTGTGTAATAATGCCCCCTTCAGCGTGCTACTGACAATCTGCACTTCCAATTTTCCAGAGGAGACACACCTGCTGGACACCCAATGGTAACACAATAAGCGTCAGGCAGGGCATCACCAGGCTGCACCCCTGATAAGTGCTGGTATGTTAGATTGCCGTAACAGCCTACAAGGCATAACATACCAGTAAATGTACAAGGAAATGGCTTAGAGTTACTGGCAGCACGATTGCCTGATAGTTACTGTATTTCGATTTACAATAAACTACTGTAACTGCACTGTGATGCAATTACAGTATATAGAACAATACTGAATTACTACGAAACAGTATTTCACTGTATTTTGACTGTATTTTGTAACTTGGTTTCTACTGTGTTTTATTGTGCTGTACTGTAATATCTCCAGTTGTATTAATTTTGATATATTGCTGCTAAAAAAATAAACTTTTGTTGTTTGTAGAGCATCTAGTTCAGAATCAGAAAACGTTCATTATCCCTGGGAAAATTTTTCCATTTCCTTTGGGATCAATAAAGTACCTGTCTAATTTATCTAAGCTGGTTACATTGTGAGTTTGTAACGGCAGCATGGCCTCCTAATGGGCATTTACACCTGCATTCCTCAGTCTCCTCCTCTTTGTCCTGGTATTTAAAGGAGAAAATTCCCCTCTTATGAGAACAGACAGACTTTTGCAGATATTGCTTTTCTGCATGTAAGTACTGGTGAAATACTGTAATATTTTCAAAAATATAAAATATATTTGATGGATTTTAAATAATTGTCAAATAATTTTACACTAAAAACAGTTAAGTAAACCTTCATAAAGTGTCAAAAATATATTGAATAAATTGTGATATGGTATGAAATGTTGATGAAAATTGTAAAAGGGTGGATTTTATGTAACTTTAAAATATTCATTTTTCAGTCATTGCTCCTGTAATTCTGCTAAAATGATCAAGGTAATATACACATTATTTTATAAGAACGACATTTTTTAATTTATGTAGGCTTATGTACTCATGGTATTACTCAGCATATAGAAAGCATGACCAACCTGTATGATAAAACCCTTTATAATAAAAAACATTTTTCTCTGTAGGTTCTATTGGCTGTGTGGACCATCTTGATGACAGGTAAATTTGTCTGATTGTTCTGAACATTTTTGAGAGTTTGATTTGCCAAACCACATGTCTTTGAAGTAATCTTATATATTTGTTTACTGTGTAATGTCTAACATATGCTGTTTCAAATCATTTTAGAGGAATGCAGGTCTGTGGCGAACAGTGAGTACGATTTCCATATACTTAACCAAGCTAGTAATAATTCATGCCTGAAACGAGTGAACTATATAGGCTAAATGACTAAGTGCCTGTACAATACTTTTATACCGATGTAACAACCTCTCACATTGTGGGCTGTGTAGAGACCCCAGAAAATATGCCACATACAGCTCTGGAAAAAATCAAGAGACCACAGAACAGTTTTACTCATTTCTCAATATATCTGTGTAAAATATACTGTTTTTTTGCAAACTCCAGCCAGGCTCTTCTCTGCTTCTCGTTCATGAAGGGCTTCTGCATTTGTGGAGTCTGTTATGAACTGTCCTAGCAGTGTACTTCACAACACGTAATGTTTCCCATTCTTTTGGAAGATCACCTGATGTCACCCTCCAGTTCATGAGGCGCTGTTGCATGATTTGACAGTCTCTCTGGTATCAGACAGCCGCTTCAGCCCTCTGCCTGGCTGCCTTTTGGCTCTTCACAGTGTCTCCTGCTTCACATTGTTCTTATTTGCTGCTGTCTCTGAAAGTTTGTCCCTGGAAGCTGCCTGTTGCTCAATAAGAGTATAAACATGTAAATCTTTTAAAAATATGGAATGGTCTCTTAATTTTTTCCAGAGCTGTATGTAAATGTGTGTAAATTCTTTATTAATTATTATTATTTACACATTTGGTTATAATAAAGGTGCAAGTAACACTATATGCTGTCACTCAGTAAAAGTAAAGACAATGATCATGCCAATTCCACCAAGGGAGGTGGCTTAACAGTCTCTGACAGATGGACAGTCACTCTCACAATGGGCTCCTACAGTATAGCAATCGCGGGATTCTTATAGTGGTAAATTGGAAAACTGAAACCTGTAAGCTGCTGACCTTTGTAACAATATTAAGCTTTGACACAGTAAAATTAAAAGTAAAATTAATTTATCACAGTGTCTGGACATAAGGAAGACATCATGTCTGCCTGATTAAAGCTCTCACTTTCCTCTGCTGATCAGTATGTTGGACTCAGT
>JABJVP010000131.1:22809097-22820915 GCA_026770825.1 Brienomyrus longianalis
TGATCAGTGCACGCTCCTTACACGCCGTGATCAGTGCACGCTCCTTACACGCCGTGATCAGTGCACGCTCCTTACACGCCGTGATCAGTGCACGCTCCTTACACACTGCAATCAGTGCACGCTCCTTACACACTGTAATCAGTTCATGCTCCTTACCTCCCTCCTCCCGCTAAGGACATCCTAGGGTTGACGCTCAAAGGTATGGTCACAGTCCAAGTGCATGCTGTGCTCATCTGAGTGTAGTGGGGGCACGTGAGAAAACAAGAACTCTGCAGGCTGCAGACACGTGTAATTCTAGCCAGAGGCTGATGAGGGTGTCAGGGCTGGGGACTGCCAGTAAACTTGTCTGACCCACACTGTACATGTGTTTCTGAGCTCCTTGGTTGGGTGAAGAAATGCCCTGCACCTCTTAGGGAATTGGGAGGGGGTAGAAACAGCACAGCGAGGTTAGAGGGAAGTCCTCTGGAGATCAGCATCACAGGGTTAATAACTTAATTGTCATTTCACTGTGACTTTAATGCTAAGTTATTTACCACAGTCACATATTTATGCGGCAAGATTTTTTTTCCGCAAGGGCGAAACACTGGGCGAGGGGTGGCACGGGGAAGGGGGAGACACGCCCTGTTCCTGAGAGGCTCCAGGCCAGCATGACCCATTACGCCGAGGTGAACGTGATGCCATCTGTCCGCGTGCAGAACTGCCGAAGAGCACAAAGTACAATACGAGGACAAACTGTGGCAGAGGACTGGACTTCATAGTTGAGTCACATCGACAAGACCGACGCAAAAAAAAAAAGCGATGAACGTAGCCAAGGAAACCAGAATGTGCTGTCACCCGACTGATCACATGACACTTGGTCAGGTGACTGTGGTCCCTCTCTGGGAAGTTCCTCCTCTTCTCCCAGAGGGCTTAGAGAGAAGAGGTTAAATTCTTTGAAAGTACTTTCTGGCAAATGTAATACAAATGGTAGTTTGGCTCCAAACACAGAGAATATGAGTTTCATTTAAAGCGAGCGCAAACCAAACAGAATAAAATGTCACAGATAACTTCTTTGAAAAGCCAACAGTTTCTACAAAAATTATATTCTGCGAGGCAGAGCAGTGAATAGCAAAGGTACAAAACTTTTCGAGAGAGCTGTTTTGTTGTTAGAATGTGACTTTCATCTGGTTAATAAACAAAGAGAGTGATGCAGCGGAAAGCCGAGAGTGACTGTTATCCGAGAGACCTGATCCGCCACAGCACGGTGTATTATGTCCGTGCAGAAATGTAAGGTAGGATCTGGGATCGATCACGACACAATAGGGTCCCCAGAGCCACTGCAGATCAAGGCCTCACTTTTTACGTCACCTACAATAACTACGCTTGACAAAGA
Organism: Brienomyrus longianalis; assembly: GCA_026770825.1. Lineage (NCBI taxonomy): Eukaryota > Metazoa > Chordata > Actinopteri > Osteoglossiformes > Mormyridae > Brienomyrus > Brienomyrus longianalis. Next base: position 22,810,470 of record JABJVP010000131.1, read on the forward strand.
TAGTTTCTGACGAGCTTCAGGTGTCTGCCGGCTTGCCGAGGCCCCTTCTGAAGCATGGCGTCTTCTAGACGCTGACCTGCCTGCATTTTCATTGACTTATTTGAAGGCATTCGGTACAAGATTGACTGCCCCCTCCCCTCCCTCCATTCTTCACTTACCACAGCAACAATATCACAATATTTCACAAATATATTTTTAGGGAAAGTCACAGATTGTTTTGATTTCCTCTGCTGAACTATTTCAGAACATTCCGGCCTTAAAATCAAGAATATAGCTCTTTTGACTCCGGAAATTATATTATAATGAAATTTTATAAATTCCTTCTTTTGAAGGCTCTTAGCCAGATCATTTTGTTTGCTATGAAAGGTTAGGGAGACATAATTTACAAACAAAACAACACTATATCTGAAGTGGCTTTTGCAGATAATGGATTTAATGTCTGCTTGCACTTAAGAGTATTTAACTCATCTGTACTTGTGACCAGGGTGTTCCTCAGCGTGACTGTAATGACCAATAATATAATAGCTTGGAAGCATTTTAGCCACATTTTTTGTTTGAATGGGGTTCTGAAATATTTTTAAACATGTTACAGTAAATGACACTTTACTAATGCTTTCTCACTGACACTCCTCCACTCAACAGACATTTTTGAGAGCTTCTTTTCGTAGGTTTAGTGAGGAAATAGTCAGGAATTACGTCTCTCACTCAGCCGTAGCAACAGTTTATCTGTGTATTTAATCTCGATCTGCTCTGTGTCACACGTTCCGTGTGGTAAATTGCCACTTTAACAGCTTCTCAGATATATGCATGTCAGTGTCTGAGCACTGAGAGACACGCTTCATCTGGACAACTTGAGTCACATATGCGGCTGATGTAATGGGTGCTGTGTTTTTATTAGTAATGTCATAATCATATTACAGCAACAGAAGGCTCCACGGTATCCTGCCTCCACAGCTACGCTAATAAAATGTCGACTTACGATTAAATTCTTTGAGATGAAAGTCAGTCAAAGTTCAAGTTCCACATCTCTAGTCTAAGTCGCCTAGGGACGGCTTCCACTGAATCTGTGAGCAAATGAGTAACGCAGTGACATTTGTATCATCTCGCTTTAATTTGACATTTCCATCCCATATTCATCATAAGATGCACAACAAGGCGCCCCCTGTAGGGGACATCAGGAAATGTCACATACGCTAAGGCCAATTTAGAGTCCCTCTCTCACTTCATCTACAATCTGTGGACTGTTGGGGGAACTAGAGTGCCCAGAGGTGACCCACACAAATTCCTGTAATACTAAGCCAACAATTCCACCATCCCTGGCTCATCAGCACACCAGCAGGTAAGAGGAATATTGTGGGATGTTCCGCTTAGTCTTCAGTCAAATATAAATAACCCAGATAAGAAGATTCCTCAGATGTTGTCCCACCCTGTAGAGGGTCCCAAAAACTCAAAAGCACAATTTTTCAGTTCCCAGCCATACACTGCGAAAAGAAATAATGAAGGTAAGATTTTCTTTTTATGTTGTCATCATTAATCCCTGAAGTAGCCACTCACAGATAAGTGTCTCGTGTTGTAACGCCCATCGCCATGGCGACTTGACCATACAGCCATCAATCAGGAGTCACATCAATAGGAGTTACTGATATTAGACAGAAAGTGCTAAGGGGCTTCAATCTGTACAGAGACACTAAAACACAGAAGGCGTGTCTTTCCAGGGAAAAAGCAAAGAAATGAAAACACAAACAGTCCCTCTGGACACGCAGCCAGGTGCTGGACTGTAAGGAGCCCGGATGGCATAAAGCCAAAGCCAACTAATCCTTACTGTACAGTGTACTGTTACAGTGTCTTTCTCTGAAATCGGGGAAAACTGCACATGTAAATCAGCAACATCTCCGTTTCTGCACAAAAAAAATCATTTACATCAAAAGCAGGATGATAGTTATAGTTTTACAAATCACAGTTGAAGTGTACTTCACGGCTGTGGTGTATCTATCAATCATTATTCTGGTCCCAAAATACAAGCGGGCTGGGACTCTCGTGACCCATGGAGTAGCTCTCTGGTAGGAGTACTGGAGACAAGCTGTGGTCTGCTCAACTGACATCTGTGGGCTGGTGTTTAATGGAGAGGTTTGGCTACTTTCACTGTGCCTGCTCTCCTAGTTTCCATCCCCCACCTCCTCCGCCTCCTCCTGACCTCGGGTCACGGAGTTCTTTCAGTGGACAAACAAGGGCTCTAGCACGAGCCCAAGATCCGGATCTTGCCCCCCTCTCCATGATCTGTCTAGATTGTTCTGGTTTTTAACATGCGAGCTGCAGCCAAACACCCACCCCCCGCCCCCCACACTGAGGTCAGCGAACGTCACCTTGACAGTGGAGGCTGCTCACCCGTGCTCGGCGACCTGTGTTTCGTCGCGATCGCCACATAAGGTGATCTGGACAGGAGCGTCGGCTGGGGGGGGATGGTAACGACCGGAAAATCGAAAAGAACATCTGTCATTCCCAAAAAGCAAAACCGTGGCCAAAACCCGACAGCCTGACATACGCACAGCGCTCCAAAGTGCGCTCATTGCAAGAGAGCAGACAGAAACGCTTTAATGCCAGACTTCCTGCAGGATGTCCGTCGTTAACTCCAGGCACTATGACGTCATTAAATTCTGACGTCACTGATCTGGGTTCATTATAGTGATGTCACTGTGAGGTAAGCTGAATGTCTCCTCCAGGGGGCACTGTGTCGCTACAACAAGGCGAGAATGAGACACATTCCCAGCGCAAAGACGCCAGTCATGGGTACAGATTATGTCCAAACTAGAAAAATGGGATGAGAAATGGGCACCGCCAGGCAAACTCAACTCCTCAGCTGTTATTTATCACTCTGAAAAGCGGAGGGGTTGCCATATCCGCTATCATCCTCCGTGACGTTGATTTCGCACACAGACACTGAGCAGGCCGGAGCCTTTTGCAGCAAACGGTTTCCCTCGTTAAAAGAAATGTCGGATGACATACATAAAACAGAGAAATGACACGGGTCGAACCCAAAGCACATAAACATAAGTCGTATGAGTAGAGGACCAGTTCTCTCCGTGACCTACAGCGCTGCTTTCGGGTTTTACACAGACCACAGCCTATGAGAGACAGTAACTATCACCTGACGTTATTGGAAATGATGGAGGACAGCTTACAAAGCATTTTGAACAAGCATGGTCTGGACTCGCTGATGATATCACGTGCTGTGACTTCACTTATAATTTATGTCCTGCTTTTGTGTCACTCTGGTTTGAACTGTGTTCATTTCAGTACAAAAAAAAAAATCACATGAATTTCCGCTGAGTGAGAGGTACGTGGCACAGAGGAGTGTCAGCCATGCACTCAGCGGCCAGCAAATCATGTTCCACCGCCGGCAGCTCTCGTACGAGACGTAGGGGCATGACTGTGTGGGAGAGTAACCTGAGCTAAGGCCTCTGCCGAAACGGACCCGAAAACCGAATGCAAAAAGAGTCCGTTACCAAAAAGCAAGGCTGACTCACAGCTGGCGTTGCACTGGGCCTGCAGCGTTTGCATGACTCAGAGTGAGCAGACAGCGGTTCGCACCCGAGCTCCCTCCAAGGCCGAAACAAGCGCCTTGGCCAACCATGGAGAAGCATAAGCGCTCCCAAAAGGCCCGGAGCTGAACTCCAGCAGATGAGGGGGGGCCTAGTAGCACTATTTACTCTCTCTGTCATTTGTTTGCCATCCATCCTGTGGTGTGTAAACTACACGGGCACTTGAGAACATTTCACGGCAGACTCTGTCAGGCCCTGAACTGCGGCCAGGGCCTCCACTCGTATAAGAAAGCCCAATATGGAAGCAACCGAGGCTACTTTCGGCCTTTGCTCGGGTCCCGGACCTCCTGCAGGGTCGCGGCGATGCAGCCATATAACTGAATCACTAATGGAACGATCGCCGAATCTAGATTCAGCCAAGCTACAGGTATTAGCGCTAATTAATGCATTAGTGCAAATGGCTGCTAAATAACTTATCACAAATAATTTCACTTGACTCATGATTTAAGAATAAACAACGTTATATAATGGAGAATATTTTAAATCAGTTTGCGGAATTCACCTGCCGTGAAGAACAATCCAGAACACAGCGAGACGCAGACCATGACAGCAGTTTGCGCTGGTTGTCGAGCAGTGCCCTCTGGTGGTGGACTGAATGTAAACATATTAAAACGCAATTTCAAATCTAATTAAAATTATTAACGTTAAAAATATATACACTTTTTTTTATTATTTTCAGTGAGCCGTTTAAAGCCCAAAAATTTGCAAAGTACCAAGAAGCATGTGTTTATGTTTTAAACTCTATTTCCATTAGGGTGACACTCTGAACTACTTCACGCTTTCCTGCTGCTTTAAAACTGAAAGATTCCTGTGCTTCGCTAAATAGCTCAGCTCTAATGGTGCATTTGCTGGTTTATTTCCCCCATTGAAAGACTCATCCAGCGATTTCACATTAACATTAGTGGCACATGCATGATTATAGGAGACTGACCAATCAGCACACAGCAAGAGCTCAGTGCTTAAGTGAAATCCAGGTCTTTTACTTTAAATGGTATTTTACAAACCCTGTCTGAGCTCATAGTGCCCCCCCCCCCCAGCATGGATTAGGTGGTCACCCTACTTTCCATGGATCTCAGTCTCTGTTTGGGTGCATAACTTCATGACTTCGTTTCTATGTGTGAAAAGACTGAAACAAAATGCCAGGATCTAATTGTCTCCGGTCCCTTACCAGTTCTTTACAGAGGTGATGTAAGATATAGTGGGCTATTTTCCCTAAACCACTGGTTACAGACTTGGTGTACATCTCTTTATTAATAACTGGAACCTATTTTTGGCTTTTTTAAATGGGATGGTCCCCATCCTGGTTGAGGACGATCATTTATGCCGTCTCAAAACATGGCAGGTATTTAACCTGCCTGACTGAGAGAAGCACCCAGACCTCAGCCTTGCCATCTTAAAGCGAAGGCTGGTCGTTCTCCCACCTTTAGCTCATGTCTGGCTATGACTCAGATGCTTAATGACACGGCGTCCTCTAAATGCAGCAGCTATGCAGGAAGAGAGTTGAGTGAGCCTAGAATGAATATATCCCAATAGGAAGCCATGGATGACGAGGGGGATCCAGAACCTGCTGAAAGATACTGAAGGAATAGTGCTTTCAGGTGCGGGGATCGGGCAAGTTACAGTGCAGCGAGAGCCAATTTTAAGGGAGGCATCCGAGAGGCCAAGGCAGCCTACAGAAGGAGGATAGAGGACCATCTGAGGAGCATCAACACCAGGCAGGTGTGGCATGGTCTCCAGCACGTCACCAGCTACAAATCCAGCAACTCCACTGCCACTGAGGGAGATGCTTCTCTGGCGGAGGAGCTGAATGTCTTCTCTGCCCGCTTTGAGTTGACACCAACAGCAGCTCCACTGCTGCCTCCTAGCTACCACAGCGCAGCAAATACAAGCGCAATCTTTTGTTCAGGCAGAACCTACAGTTTCAAGGTGTTTTATAAAGGCAATAAGGCTGGTATTTTTCTACTGTTACAATTTAGATTCCTTACCAGGCTATAGACGATTCAGCCCTTCTCCCAGCTGATCTCTCTTTGCAATGACATCATGCTGCCTTAAAATAGCAACACGCCGACAATACACCCAGCCACGCCTCATTTAAAAAACACCACTCCTATGAGCGGAAAGACGGTGGAAAATAATTTGCTGTTTTGACGTGCATTGTGCTGTGTGCCAGTAAAATATACGGCCCTTTGTCTTAATTGTGTTAAAATACATCACAAGACACCTTGGAGCAATTCTGTTGTAAAAAGTGGTATATAAATTGAACTGAATGACTAACAAAGCAGTGACCATACAAGGAGTCACACCGATTGCTCACCAAGACACACATCCAGCCCAACCAAATGAGAGCCGATGTCAGTGAGTCACGCCAGGGGACGTCCACTTCAGTCAATTGAGCTCAGCGTTTTTCAAGAACCAGGAATGTTTCACCGGCCACAAACAGCACCGCCAAGCTGGAGCGGTTTAACCTGTGGACGGATTTCACTCCCACGCTGCGATGATTCTTAACTACACAGGAAGAGTCCGGTAAATCACAGGTTGACAGCTGACATGCTGCAAGGGCAAAAGACCCAAAGCTAAAGAGGAACAGGCCTTTGGGTTAAAACTAACCCACCAAAATGTAACGGTTTCCCAACAGCCCCAGGCATATTGGCCCAGCGCCAAGCACAGCCATACAAGCAGCAGAAATGGCCTCACAGCAGAGACCCCGCCTTCAGGAAACCGAACAACATTGTGTCAGTCAGATACCAAGCACTCTCCCTCTTCATTTAAACCCAAGTGTAAAGTTTGGGTACTTGGACGTCGTGCCAACAGATAAATATGAAAATGTTCTGGGTTGGTCCAGCTGTCAAAGTGATCACTGGCGTTTCCCCAGTTACGATTTTGTCAAACTTTCCAGGTGTCGCAGATGTTACAGATATTCCCAGTGCTAGTAAGGAAGAGGTTACTGGGTCAAATGCCAGAAGGGCTCATTTTACATTAGCCTTCTGAAAGGCATTTAAATATAGCATCTTAAAAATACAAAAACCCCATCAATTGGACAGGCTTCGTCCACAGAAAAATGCCAGTCAGAGCCTTAGTCTTGTGTAAAACCTCGAACTGGAAGTGTGAATTTTTTGATCCACTTTAGCTCATCCAAATTGTGCCTTAAAATGAACTAGCATTTCTAAAAAAAATGTTACAAAATTGCAAACTTCACTGCCCCTTTCCCAGTTAAAAACTCCCCCCCCCAAAAAAAAGAAAGACAAAATTAATCAGCCGTGGCACACGATAGCTAGGCATTCACATATTTTATTTTGTTTCTTACAAATCTTTCACATTTACAAAACAAACTTTTTTTTAAAAAAACCTAGCCATCGGGCAACAACACATTAAAACACCATTAACAATCACATCAAGAAAAAGAGGAAAAAAGGCTGTACAATGTTATCAATGTCACAGGACAGACATTCCTGCCACGCGCTTGGAGATGCTAATGACTAGCGCCCAAGCTAACGCTCAGCGCAGGGGTTACACTCCAGCACCGGCAATCAAACTAAGTAGGGGACACAGTGATATCTGTGAGGGGCAATGTTTGAATCTCCGGAGGGTGGGGGAAAGTCACCGTCTTAAGTATCTCGGTGGGATTCCACACAGCAGGGGCAAGTGGCATTTACCAATTTTGTCAATGTCCATTTGACTCTGGGTGGGGGCAGGATGTCTTGCCCCTCTGGCCCACTCATCCTCACACTGCTCCAGAGCAGTCTACTGGGTCGCCAGCCTAGTACTCCTGCAGGTTTCAGGGGAGACAAAATAAGAATTCAGGCGTTGCTCAGCAGGGCACCAGGTCACCAAGGCTGGAACTGGTGGCTTCATGCTTAAAATCGTCACTGATGCTTGGGGATAGCGCTATGCGAAGTGGGCCTAACGTGCACTGCAACTGCCCTATCTAGCCGAAGCTCCTGAATCCGACCCGCTTTTGGAGGAGACTGACGATGGCCGCGGGTCTGAAATGCTGCGTGTGACGTGCCAGCGGCAGTACGCTCGTCTGTCTGGTCCAGGTTCACAAACCGCCGTCCGCATGGAAGCCGGCATCACCTACTCATCCCCTTTAACAGGCGCCAATCCTCATCAAAAACTGACTTCTCAGATTAAGCTGTGATGGGTCAAGACGAGGGAACAGTTCCCTGAACCCTCAAAAAGTTCTCTAGCACACCTCGGGGTCCCAGGAACTGGGGCTGCCTAACTTGGTCATGTGACCTTTGTTATAACCAATAGAATTTGATTGTATAAATGTATATGAAGCTCAGCTAAAGCTGCCGTTTTGTGCAGTGAGAGTGTTAATGATTCTGCTATTCTGACAGGTAACGGGTTAATCGATATGGATTTGTCATTGCAGCCACTGCCTATAAGTGGTAAGTAGGTACGTTCTTCATTAACGCACCTTTCTCCACTTTGTGGCAACCACCCTCCACAACCCAAGATTAAAATGTAACACTAGTACGTCAGAAATGCGAACAGCGGCATCAAGTCCCATTTAAGCAGATTTTAAAAGATACTGGTGAATCCCATAGCCACACGGTAAACTTACAGGTCTTGGTTTTTTGTTCATCTTCACGTCGATTCTACAACAGAATGGGAAAGAGAAAAGCTGCTTGTCAAGCTGCTCCGTGAGGGAGGAAAAAAAAGAAAAAGAAAAAAAAAAAAAGACGGACGAAAGCAAGGCTTCCTGTCGGTCGCCATGGTGCCCGCAAGCATTGGCACGGGGCACAGAACACACCGCCAAGTCTTTGGGTACATTTAATGGAAGCCCCAGAGTGACAAGAAGATCTGCGTTTTTCCCCTACCCACATCTCCGTAAACCATCGTGGCAAGAAGAGGAGGAGGAGAAGTGTGGGTAGAGGAAAAAAAGCAGAGGCCCGCATCGTTGCTAATGGAAACCATGCCTCGGAAACGGACAACGGATCAGTAATGTGAAACGACCGGGGGAAGCCTTTTGTCTTAAACGTTGTTCGTGATTCGGTAGAATTTTAAACTTTAGGACAGTTCGTCTTCTCCCAGGATTCAAATGTCATCAAGGAGACAGCAGCCAGTCACCCGGGCCTGTATTAGTGAGGGCACAGTGAGGCTCCAAAAACCCACTGTGGGCGGGGTCATGTGCTGTCAATCACTGACTGGTTCAACTCCTTACTGGCTGCTTTGTTCACGCCCAATGAGTTCATCCAACCCGCACACGACGGCACTCCACGGTGCCATGCGGAAATTTGGCCATCACCCCCCAATCTGTAGCCAACGCTTAAGAGAAAAGGCGGAGGGTCTGAGGCGCTGTACGCAGTCACGCGGGAGCGGCGAGCGGGGCGTGGAACTATGCTAGGGAGGCGAAGGGCAGGGCAGATGGAGGCGATGGAGGAAGCCACATGACACAGCACGAGAATGGAATTCAAATTCAGAACTTACTCAAAGTCATAGTCAAAAATCGGGCTGATAGAGTTAAGGGAAGGGGGGGAGTGGGGGGGAGGGAAGAAATCAGCACAAATTAATAAAACAGCCGCGGACGGCAACTGCAGCACTGTGACAAGGATACAGCACAAAGTACTACAAACGGCACACAGGACGGTCTCTGGATTCTCCTACGTGTGTGTGTGTGTGTGTGTGTGTGTGTGTGTGAGGGATGTTAAGAGGTCAGCCGCAGAAGGGCTCAATTATGGAACACTAACATTTGAAAACCACAATTAAATGGTGATGCAGAAATAAAACTTTGCAAAACCGCTGAAAGGATTTCACAGGCGACACAGGCTGCTGTGAACATCGTGGGGATTTTATTTTATTTCAGACACTGGGTACAGACACCACGTCCTGAGAAGAACCCTTAGGTCTCTCCCATCAGAACCAAGCACTTCTACACATTAAACAAGAACCGCCTGGGGTCTTATTCGGGAATGACACCAGTGATGAAATCATTATTTACTATTCTTTCTTAATGTAATCACACCTGCCATCTGAGAAATTCAGTGTCATTTACTTTCTGGTATTTTAAATGCAAATCCAGCCTTCTTCCAAATTGAAACAAAAATCAATTGTTCTCCGGCACATGGTGGGGGGGGGGGGGGGGGGGGGGGTTGTGGGGGTGGGGGGGGGGGGGGGGGGGGGGGGGGTGGGGGGGGACTGGGTGTTCGGGTTGGCAAAAATTTGAGAAGCTAGAGACCAGAGATGGAGTTGGGAAGTACAAATGACCAGTCAACAGGTTGGTAGTACTTTGGCGGTAACACAGACCCAACACAAACCACAACTGCTGCCCCCTTACAACACTAACCCAAATCCACTATAAGGGAAAACAAAACTAGATCAACTGATGACAGAACAACAAAAAATTTATTCAGCTACAGAACAGATTCTCAAACCCAAAAACTCCTTTCAATTGTTACCAAATAAAGAACAGGAGAAAAAAACTGGAAGAATATAAATATCCAACCTGACCTATCACTTCCAGGTGGCAGGGTGGGGGCAGGATCAAGGCTGTGGAGAGGGGTACCTGTGTCGGTTCTTGTTTTTCCGTTTCTTGTGGCTGCCATGATGGCTCCCTGCAGAGGACGAGGCTGCCTTTTGCGGCTTGACACCCTGCATTGCCCCGTCCACGTCCTCTGTGTCTTCTTGGCTTGGCTCGTTCTCCTGGTTCTGAAAGTCTGGCGAGTTATCACTCTCTGTTCCGCTCCCTGGCTCACCTGTGAAGGGAGGGGGGGGGGGGGTGGGGGGGGGTTGGGGGGTGGGGTTTGGGGGGCGGGGTTGGGGTAAAAGGGGGGGGGGGGGTTTGTTTTTAGGGTTAGGGTTGGGGCTAGGGTGTTATGGTTTTGGGGTTAGGTGTTAGGGTCTA